>PVJS01028037.1:0-25792 GCA_004027185.1 Glis glis
CTCTCTCTCTCTCTCTCTCTCCCTAGTGAGGCCCTCCGCAACTTCGTGAGACCGGGTTTCAAAATAAAGTATAAAAAATAGGGCCGGGGGTGTAGCGTGGAGGTAGAATGCCCCTGGGTTCAATCCCTGGTACTGCAAAAAAAAAAAAAAACAAACCTTAGAATATTTTTCAAGAGATGATAAATAAAGATTGGGCTTTTTTTTTATTGTGTATGGCACTGGGGGTTGGACACCAGAGTGTTCTACCTCTGAGCTATACCCTTAGCCTTATTTTATTTTTAATTTTGAGACAGGATCTCAACCAAGTTACAGAATGCTCACCTCAAACCTACAATCCTCTTGTCTCAGCTTCCCAAGTACTGGGATTACAGGCATGCACCATTGTGCCTGGCAAAGATGTATTGATCATCATGATCACAACATGAAGAGCAAAGATTACAATTAAATGGTATTTCTGGCTTTTATTAAACAATGTTAAGAAATGGTGTTTGTTAGACCAACATGTAATTTACCCCCACCAATCGACTGATTTCAAAACCTTTAATTTTATGAAATGCATTATATTTGTTTATACAAAGGTAGCACAGGAAAAGGTAATTACTGTGAGAATTATAGTGATCCTCTGACCCCAGATTCCATTATAATATCAGTCTCATCAAAATGGTCATCTGAGTGATAAAATGATTCTCTATTTTCTAAACAATGAAGCAGGGGAGGGGGACTACGCAATGATTCAAAAAATTACTTTTTTGAGCTGGGCATGGTGGTGCATGCTTGTAATCCCAGTACTTGGGAGGCTGAGACCGGAGGATCTGGGTTCACAGCCAGCGGCCAGGCTCAGCTACTTAGTGAGGCCCTGGCAACCTAGTGAGACCCTGTTTCAAAATAAATTAAAAAATAGGACTGGGGGTGTAGCTCAGAGGTAGAATGCCCCTGGGCTCAATCCTCAGTTCTGAAAAAAAAAATATTCTTTTGGACCCAGATCTACTACATTTGAGAAATATTCAGCCAGGGTTACTAAAAGCCAGACACTAAGTAAAAAGGATGAAAAACTAAGCAAGATGTAGTAGCCCCTATCCTGGAAGAACTCCCAAATCAGGGGGAAGGACAGACAAGTCAATAACAAATGACAAATCCATGTAATTAATAAATGAAATTACTCAACTTATATGACAATACATTGAGCCACAAAAAGAAACAGGTAAATATTTTCAGGCAATGCTCATGGTAATATTTTAAGCCAAAAGAATAAAGGGGAGGAAGGAGAGGGATAGATATGTAATGAAGGTAACAGTTTAAATAATGCTATGTACATATACAAAATTATCAATACCAATCCCAGTGACATGTAGGGGAAGGAGTGGAGTGGGTTCCAGAGGGAAACACCAAGTGCAGTGTGCATGGATCTTCCCATCACTCTGTACCTCACTATGATGTATAATTACAATGCACCAATAAAAGTATCTTAAAAAGTTAAATATGAGGGGGAAAAAGAATAAAGGGAAAATAAATACTAAATTTTAAGCTGAGTTGAGTGTTCTTCAGTACCCACTGTCAAAGATGCCATAAACTTCATTCAACTTTGAATAGGCAACTCTTAAAAAAAACAACAGCAGATGTTCACTATTCAGGGAAGAAAACTAACTATAAGCCAGGCAGTCTTCTAGGTTCTTACTTACATGAAGCTGTGTAACAACTCTGTGAAGGAGGTACTACTATTATTCTTATTTTATAGGCGAGGGAAGAGGCACAGAGAGTTTATGTAAGTCCCTGATGTCAAACAAATATTAAGTAAGGTAAATGAACACAGGCAGATCTTGGTCTCCAGTTTATAGAAGATGAATATCGTTATCTATATAAAAGGCAAGAGGTATTGGCAGTTTAAAGAGGCTACAATGTTTTCTGAGCTATTTTGGTATACAAATGTGTCACCTGTAGCTGAAATCTGTACTAGAGCCATTGAAGATACACAAACTAGGTAGCTAAAATGCTTACTGGTATACTTTACTTCTGATAATTTTCTAAAAGCAGCTTGAGGAAGAGTTGCTACATTACTGCCAATGCCTCCTTGGTTGAGAATTGCTCCCATCATCTTTGACATTATGCATATTAATGTTGAGCAGTCATCAGTGAGTAGAGAGGAAGAAAGTTTGATGAAAGGCACTCACAACAACACATGGGGTTTGCTTCCTTTGCCCAACTCCTCTAAGAATTTTCATGTCCTACCTTCACACCTTCATGGCCCTATGCTTTATTTCCCTGAAACATAAAATAATGAAAGAAAGCTGAGACAGTATATACCAACAAAACATCTCCACTGAAATGTTTTTTCAAAGAAACTACAGTTTTTTTTTATCTTTACTCAAACAAATGTGAATCTTACTAGAAACTAGAATTTATATAACGTTAACACTAAAGAAACAATTTTTAAATGTTCTTTGTTGATTACCTCAACCCAGAAGGGGACTATTAACTTCTATTCGATTTAAATATTTTTAATATTTAATATTTTGAACAGAGACTAAAAATACTTCACTCATTAACTAAGAAGCACACATATATTCACGGGATTTTCCACATGAGCACATATAGAACATATGTACATAAAAAGTATATAATGTGGTCATCACTTTGGCCCTGTTTCTTAATTTCATCACATAAGACTTTTTTCTAAGAGCTGATCCAACTTTATCAATGTCAATTTAATCCATGCATGGTTATTACTTCCTAGCAGCAAACATTACATACATGTACATCTCTGTGAGTCTATCCTATACTTTAATGTCCCAACTATCTTTAGTCTGCCTAGGATAAATAATTACAACAAATGTAGATTTATATAGTTGTTTTAATCTCCTGTAGATATACAATTTATATGGTTATTTTAATCTCCTATATACTCATTCATTCAAAATAATATTTATGTGAGTGCCCATTATATGTTAGCTAAACTAGGTATGGTCTTAACTTCATGGCTGGAGTTTATATAGAAGGAAGGAAGACAAGTAAACAAATCATAGCAAAGCAAAACTGCAACTGTAGTAAATGTGGCAAATGCTATAGAATAATGTTAAGGTTTTGACCTAGTCTAGAGGTCACAGACATCTACTCTCTGAAAGGAGAACTAAGCTAGGTTGTAGAAGGGTAGGGGCGCCACAGAACAAAGGTACTGTGGTGCGTGCAAGATGAGGCCAGAGAAATAGGAAAGGACTAGACTATGCAAGACCTTGTAAAGTATTCTGATCTTTACATAAGAGCAATGAAAAGGTAATACTACTGGGTGCCACTCAAGGAAAAAACACAATCAGATATATCTCTTGAAAAATATTCTGAATAGAATATTGAAAAGGGAAAAGAAGTGCGTCAAAGTGGATATGGAGACACCACATGTAAGGAAGTTTATTTCACTAGACCAAACAAGAGATAGTGGTGACTAGGACTAGGTATGTGGGAACAGAGATGCATAGGAGTGAATAGTTAAGATATAATTAGGATATAACTGATAGGATTTGGTGACAGATTAGTCATGTGAAGAAAATGTGTGAAGAATCAAAGATGACATCAGGTTTCTCATTTGTTCAACTAGATGGGAGAAGACAAAGGACATGAACAAGGATCAGATTTTTGTTTGTTTTCTGGGGTGCAGGGATGAGAAGGATCTTGAGGTACCTTTGAGACATTCAGGTGAGAATACCAACTGTTCTGGAGCTCAAAAAGAAAGTCTGGATTGAAGATAAAAATATGTGAATTATACATATATAGAGAGGCCCTCTCCAACTTCCTTCCATCTTCTCCCATTCTAAAGGTGTCAATCACAGGGCTTGAAGCCAAAACCTTGTCACGATGTGAACACATTATTTGCTTAGCTTCCCCATTATACTGTAGGTTCCATGAGAGCAGTGACCACATGTATTTTCATTCTTGTTGTACCTTAGCTCTTCCATGGCTCCTGCACGGAGTAGGAGTATCAATAAGTAATATTTACTGAGATAATGAACAATATAAGATACACTCTAACCAGCAATGACAACTACAGAAGTAATTTTAAAATGTCAATTTTCAAATAATTTGAAAAACTTATTAATTTTCAAAATAAGAGGTGATATGAGTTAACAATACATTTGAACATTTATCATTTTATTTAATTTATTATATATTTATAATATATGTTATATATTTTTCCTTTAAGGAAAAGTAAGAAATTATTTCTAGGTAGTTATCTAATTTAATAAGTTAAAGCTGGGCATGCCTGTAATCCCAGTACTTGGGAGGCTGACACAGGAGGATCACAGGCTCATAGCCAGCCTCAGAAACTTAGTAAGGCCTTCTGCAACTTAGCGAGATCCTGTTCCAAAATAAAAAACAAAACAGGGCTGGGGTATAGCTCAAAGATAGAAAGCCCCTGGGTTCAATCTCTAATACCAAAAAAAAAAAAAAGTAAATTAAAAGGAAATACATAGTTGGCTGTGCAATGGCAATGAAATTGTATAGTTTATCACTTCCTATACCTTTATAAAAAGGACCAACACAATAGAAACTTAAACTCTTATTCATAGGTACTGAGAGAGCATTTTGTACCTCCATTTATTAAAAACAATCTGAGGCATGAAAGTTTCTGACAATTACCAAAAGCATTAAAGCTAATATTATCTTTAAAAAAAAAACTCCTTTACTTATAGTTGATATATTACACATTCATATATTTTAATCTCTAAGAACATAATAGTTCTATTTACATTAAAATTAAGTTGAATATTGCATATTTTATGTAATTTCTAGCTTTATTTTGCTATATCTGTTTTTTATCACATTCTCCATTTGAGACACGATGTATTAAGAAACATAGTTAACAACAAAAAAAGTCAAAAGGACTAAAAGATCCCACTGAAATACTTTTTTAAAAAAATTGGCAGTTATTTCAATTATATTTCATTCCCTTTGGTTTTGTATGAAAAATAAGCAAGAAATAATTTTAACAATAGATACATTTCTGGGCATACAATTCATTTCTAACTTTGAACACAGAACATACCTCAACTTAATCTTCAATATAGTCAATACTATACATATAGATTTCCAAGTCTTCTTTGGTTTCATCTTCTAAAAAACATTTTAATATTATATATCTAAACTGAAGAATGTTATTACATTTTCTCAAAGCATATATATACTTTTATGTTAAGACAGAGTCTGGGAATTTTAAGTAAATGTATTTAAGATTATGACAGTACAAATTGATGAAAGACACTAGTCAACAGCATTAATACTTTCCAAATTATATTAAAAAGAAAATACACTAAAAGAAAAACGCAGATGTTTTTGGAGGTTATGGTTTACCATTTATAATTTTTGTATTGTAGTTAATTAATATTCCAGAAAGGTCTACAAAAAGCTGAACAACCTCTCAAGCTCTGAATTCATGGCACTGACCTTCGACTTTCTCAGAATGATTTTTAATGCACTCTGTTATTAGTAAAACCTGTTCAAACACATGCCCCATCTGCCAGCACCCCATCTGCAAGAGAGCTTCTTATTCTTTAGCCAGTACAACTTCTGCCTGTTTCCTTCTCTTCTCTACATACCAGCTGTATGGTAATGAGTACGAGCAGCTGAAAAATACTGCATGATAACAAAGCTAATATGAAAACGGCAGAGCAACACTTCCCCTCAAGGAAGCGGTTGCAACATGAACATAGCTGATAAGCTATTAAACAGAGGAGGTTGGTTAGGGCACGGGGCGGGGGGTATTCTTATATATGAGCATGGTTTCCACATGACTAAAAAACAGAAAGAACCAAGAAAGCACACAGTACCAAAGAAAGGTCTAAATTTTCAAGTACTTTTGTTAAAATCTGTGAATCAGTTCTTAAAATGTCTTAAAAAATGAGTGCCATTTTGACAAGATAAGTTTTCAAAGATGCTAACAAAGTATATCCCATTTCTTAATTACCAAATTTGGGGAGCTTTAAGGACAGAAAAGATGCCAAAACTTAAGTCATAATGGAAAGTAGTTACTAGACATCTTAGCAGTTAACATGTGAATCAATAAATTTTTATTTTTTATTATTATATAGCCCTTTTTAAAATTCTATCTTAATAGCATTTAAAACCAACACATTTATTCTGAACATATGAGAATCTCCAAACAAAATACCAAGATGTCACATATCATTTTCTTCATTTAGGTAGACATAATGGGGTTAATTTTTTACATATATGATAGTCACACTGAATAAATCTACATAATGCAAGTAGAGCTAAATCACATTAACTTTTCATATGCAGTATCTTTCCATTTAGAGAAGATTAACAGTCACTCAGGAAACTGTTCAAGAAAACTGACTATTCAAAATTGGTGTTGCGCATTTTCTTTCAAAATTGAAGACATTAAAAGTGAAAAAATCTTTCAAAATACTAACTCTAAATAAAAGATGTACTAATGTATCAGAATTAATTATAATTTTAACCAACAAATCTAAAAGAGTCCTACATGGGCTTCATGATAGTGAGTTCTTATCAAATAATCATACTTTCTACAGGTTATTTAATTTTGCCTTTACAATCTATGCAGGCACTACTACTACATAGAATCTACATTTTACAGATGAGGCTTAGTAAATGGTAGAGCTAAGTAAGAGCTTATACCCAGGTCTAATTAGTTCTATCATACAAGCTCTTAAGAACTCTGCTATTCTGATATAAACTCTACCAGGGTGAGGATTTGGGTCTATTTTACCCACTGTCATGCTCCAAATGCATAAAACAGTCCTTGGATCATAGGAGTTGTTGAACAGAATGAATGAATAGATGAAGAGAAAACTGCTTAGTTACTTTAAGGGGGGGCTACTAGATTTTGCAATAAAGAATCGAATAACTGTTTTGATACTAAAAATAGTATTTGCTAATTAAAGAATTTTAAAATAAGATTGTTTAGTAATCTATTTTATTTGTCATATTGAAAATTAGAGCTTATAAAAAACTTCTCTATGAATTCATTGTAAAGGTTGGTACAAATTAAATAAGAGCAAAACTGCACTGATCTTAGTCTTTTGAATATTTTTATGTATTTGTTTATTCTCATTTTTATTGTTTGACTATAAAAATGCATTTTTTCTTTTAACTAACATAACATATTCCTTGACTTTAAATATAAATCAAGGCCATAAGCTTTCATAATACAACAGCTTTTATAAGGTACATACAAGAACCTGAACTTAATGAAGTAGTATCAACTATCCTTTAAAAAGTATAGTTATATTTTCTCAGAGAAGAGCAAACTTTACAGTAATGCAGATTTTTAAAACCCACAAATTTAGACAAGATTTACAAAAACAGTACTACACTGCCCCTACATGTTCATACTAGTAGTAACAATGACATTTTAAAATCTAAAGTAAATGCAGAGATTTCTGTGGATTATTGAAAAGCTGTTTAAACTTAAATTCCCCCAACTGAATTATTGTGAATCACCCACACATAAAAATGTAACTAAATACAGGAATAACTAACAAATTTCAATTTTTATGTTCAAGATTAATAAAGGAGACATTTAAGAAAATTTCTTCCAAAATTACCATACATGTTTCCCTCTCAAAATAGATTTCCCCATCATCATATGAGGATATCATATAATAACCAAAAACGAATAGCTAACTAGCCATGTGCCTTGGGGATCCATATTTACCCATTTCTGTCTTGTTTTCTTTATGCGTACATTTATTTGTGGAAGGAAGTTCAACCTAAAGATCTTGATTTATTTGTAGGTGAATTTCTAAAGAATGCATACATGGAATTCTACCACAAAATTATGTTTCAAGTTAAGTATTTACATCAATATCTGACATGTATAGTGGATCAATGCAATCCTCTTAAGGTATTACCCACACCTCTGGTTGCTACAATCAAATGCCACTTTGGCCTACTCTATCCCTCCAGGGAAAACAAATATGTTTATAATGCTAATGTAATAGGATACGGATGCTTAAGAACTGATGGCTGCCCTGATGAGAAAAGCCTATTCTATAGTTCAATAGTTCTGAAAGGTATTCAGCATAGG
Organism: Glis glis; assembly: GCA_004027185.1. Classification (NCBI taxonomy): domain Eukaryota; kingdom Metazoa; phylum Chordata; class Mammalia; order Rodentia; family Gliridae; genus Glis; species Glis glis. Next base: position 8,057 of record PVJS01028037.1, read on the forward strand.
GAAACATAATTATAAAAGCACTATTAATATTTGAGAAAAATGTTGAATAATGGCTCCTCTCTACACCTAAATTTCCATAACATTTATATACATATGCTTACATACATAGTCCTTATCAAAGTCACAAGAGAAAACTTTATTTTAAATAAAACCCTACATTAATTATTCCACCTTTCACATTTTAGGAATAAAACACATATTTGCAAATAAAGAGATGTGCTCCATCAATAGGTGCTCGTGAAAGGAGGTCATTGAACTGTAACTTCTAACACTTAGAATACTGTAGGCTTTACTTCAAATGGTAGTCTTTCTGCTATTACCTCTGCAGTACAATTTACATCACATTTTAAAATATCTTGAATACTGCCATTACTTAACTGATTTATTTGTGAGACACAATTAATTTATGAAACTTTCCACGGCAAACATTAACCCCGCCTGTTTACCAAAAACACATAAGTGTTATGTGTTATGTGGGTATATAAGTCAGGGAGAGGGCCAATATCTCCCAATTCTGACCCAGGAACAATTCAGAAAGAAATCACTAAGGTATGCTTGATAGGGTATCAAAGACTCTCAAAGAAAGTTTTTTTACAAGAACATGAAAAAAGGAGTAAGATGGAATCATATTCTTTCAGAGCATCAAAATAATATTCAGTATCAGTACTGGATATTACCCAGCATTACTTGAAAACCAGGAAATTATACATTTTAATAAAACCACCAACATAATCCTATCAAATCAGGTAAAGTGTGTGTCTATGTATGTGTAAGTACATGTATGTAGTTATCTATATAAGAAACTATAACATGGATTATCACGCCAACTGATTTAGAAATGAAAGTGTATAATTTAATAAAGAAGTCTGATGGCACACTGCATACTGATGCAAACTGAACATGATGCCTCAGGCCTAGGCAGACTTCTTAGGGTTACTAAAATGTTAAGTTATATAAAAAGCAGGATTTTTGTTTGTTATGTTCACTAATGTATCCTGTGTAACCTAAATGCTTAGACCTGTGCCTGCCTTATTTGGTGCTTATTTGTTGAGTGAATGAATTAACCCATGTTCCTCTAGGCTTGCTATATGACCATGGGATGGGAACATTGAGAGGTGTCTTTCAGAGACAGGCATGTATGGCTTCTTTAAGGGAAAAAGTGTTTTGCTTTGTTCATCTTTGCAACACCAGCAACCACCACACAGGGAGCATGCATAACATATGTAGCAGATAAAAATTAATTTAGTGGTGATCACATCTCATGGAAATACTGGGAGAATTTAAAAATCGGACTTCAAGTATAAATTTCCTGTATCTTGGTCAATGAAGAAAAATAATATAAGCTCCAAACTACCATATTATGTGGCGATGCCTATAATTAAGCTAATATAATTTAGGTAGTCATCTATGTAATATATGATTTAAGGCATTTAAGTGTTCATATACACAGAGACTCAAGATAAAGCTTAAAATACTTTGATATTTCAAAGTGTATTCCATTTCTGATATGTGACAGCTGTAAACCTGAAAGGTCTATGGAGTCAGTTCCATAATTTTGTTCCTAAATTCAGAATTTTTCGGATTTTAGAAAGATAATATTGTGCATTCAGTGTATATATTACAGAATACATGATTATTTCTGCAGCAAAATATATGAATATTCAGATAAGTAATAAGGGTGACTGTCTTAGTTTCAAACTTTTGTCTAAAGTTTTACTACCATTTGTTTAAAAATGCTTATTTTTCAGAACTTGTTAGACTTCTGGTCTGTGCACAAGGGACTGTGGATTTACTTCAGTTGTTTACCTTGCCAGGAGCTCAGTTCCAAGTTTATTTTTAGCATATTTTTCATCTGTCTTCCATACTACAAGTCTTAATTTGCAGTTAGTTTCTGTAAAACATAAGCTACAGATTTTAATAGCCTTGCCCTGTGATGTTAAAATTACTAAACCATTTGTAGGTGGGGATGGAGCTCAATAGTAGAGTGCTTTCCTAGCATACACAAGGCCATGGGTTCAACTCCCAATAAGGCCAAAATAAGAAAAAGAAAAAAATTACTAAGCTATTTGTATAAATTGTTATTTATTAACAAAATTGTAACAAATCATGGAAGTTGTTTCCACAATGGATTTATAAATCATGTGCTAATTTGTGTTCTTATTTGACAACTGAAGCACACTCAACACTAAAATATCTTATGATGATAAAAACATCTAGAAAGCAATGTTATCAGTAATCAGAAACTGAAATTATCATAAATTGTGAGAGAAACTGAGAATTACATATTTAAAATCCCAGAATTATATGGCAAAAGTAACCCTTAAAACATTTTGAAACTAACTATCTGTTTGCTCAGTAAGTCCTTATTCCAGATCAGTATATGGCAGTGGGTTTGATGCTGGAACTTGACTGCCTGAGTTAGAAACCCGGCTACATCACTAACTAGCGGTGGTGCAAGGTATTAAACCTTCCTGTGTCTCAGATTCCTCATGTGTAAAACTGGGATACTAAAACCTACTTCACAAATGATTAAATGAAGTTTTTTGGGTTTTTTTTTGGGTAGTACTAGGAGTTGAACCCAGGGGCGTTCTACCTTTGAGCTACATCACCAGCCCTATTATTTTTTGGAACAGGGTCTCACTAAGTTTTTGAGGCTGGCCACAAACCTGCGATCCTCTTGTCTCAGCCTCCTAAGTACTGGGATTACAGGTGTGCTCCACTATGCCCGGCTTAAATGAGTTTTTATATGAAAAGTACTTAGTGTCTCACTTATATACCAAATTAGACTCTATTCTAATATTATCCAACTTTATTGTCATTGAAACATCATTAACAAGAATATTTTCTGTTTCCTCAAACTAGCATCTAAGCTCCATGTGAGCATAACTTTTGTCTCTCTAGTTCTGTTATATCTACAGGTTCTACAAAAAGTTTTGACTCTGTTCAAGATGCTCATTTTTGGCTGACAATACTAATAAATCGATGGCAAGATATAAGTGAGTAATTTGAGCAGTATAACTAATATGAAAAAACAAGATATGAGCCGGAGTAATGATACATATTCCTTCTCATCACTCTTCTGACTGCAAACAACTTGATGCTTTAAACCAGTTACAGTGAAGCCTTTCCTTAACCATTTAGAGTGAGCTCTGGGTGCCCCCCCCCTTATACATAGCTCCAAGTAAGCAATTATCCTTTTATACTGTAATGGCTTGTTTGTGATTTTATCACTAGGCTAAAAGATGCTTAAAGGATTGTGAATTTTTTTCATTTTTGTTAACTCAGGGGAATGGGGGATCACCATCTTTATATTTATAGCCAGTGCCCTGAATAGTACAGAGAATAAAATCTCAAGATTTACAATTTATATTTTGTTCACTCATGTTTATGCATGATGCATGAAACATTCTTAAGTAGAAAAAGATTGGTATAATTTAAAATAGAATGGTCTGATATGTAGTAACCAAGACTAACTCCTTTGTTGATCAAATAAGCAATGACCATAAGACACCTAGAGATCTGAAAATACCTACTCTTTCCCAAGTTCCAGCAGAACATACATGTGTGAAAAAGAAGCTCAGGAAGGAACTTTTTTGTGCCCCCCCAAATCAGGTACCCTATTAAATTCCTTTCCTAATTTGCTCATACCATCACTCTATTCTTTCTTCTCTTCAAAGTACTATTCTTTATTTCACTGTTTTCTGACATTTTCCAGCCACTTACTCTCAAAAGTATCTTCTAAATGACTATACTGTATGTTTGTTTCTGTCTTCAAAATTGGTAAGTAGTAATTGCTTTTAAAATTAAGTGTCAAACTGTATCTGAGTTTAGTTAAATTTAGAAAATGAAATATTCAAAATCACAGCTGCACAGTCATTTAAAAACATTTAGTAAACAAAACATGCCATATCCTTACAGAACAAAAATTCTTTAAAGAATTTTCCAAGTTTTAACATATACTTCAATGAATCAGTCATTTTTTTTTACTTTCTTTTACATATCACTGAGAGCATAAAAAGATACTAAACATAACTTCTGAATTTTAAGAATTCAGAACCTGAGGAGACAAACATCTATACAAAGTTGTCATATAACACCTCTGAACCATCTGAAGACACCTAAGCGTCAGAGGTAATGTTTCACTACATTGGGTGAGGCTAGCGTTAGAAGTCAGTGTCAGGAGGAAGTTTCACTAGAGAGGTAAGCTGGACTATAAGATCAGGGCAAGGACCGAGAGTGACAGAGGCACAGGAGAACTGGTGGATACCAAACAGACTAGTATGGGTGAAGGGATCACGCTGCTGCCTTTAAAAGGTCTTATATTTCTGTATGTTGAAATATCCAAGTATTTCCATGAAACAGATGTTGAGTTTCATGCAATCCCTTCTCAGGCATCAAGACATTTTAGGAGAGCAGTTTTTTACTTCAACTATTTTAAATGAGAATTAATCATGGCTAGACTAGAATTTTTTTTAAAAAAAGGTAAACTTGGCTAATTGGCAAAGTTATGACATAAATGCTAGACTAAGTAATAGTGCTACAAGAAAAAGGCAAGTATTTCTGGCAGCTGCTCTTGCAAACAGAAGTACTCTCACAGTAGAGATTATTAATAGCAATATACTTTGAGAGAGGCTATCATTTATACTATGAAATATCTCACTAAAATTCAGAAATCCAAGAGTATAAGCTGTGACAAAAACAAGAAGCAATAAGAAGACTAAGCAGTAAAAATAATGTGTAATCAGTAACAAAATTATAAAGTCACACATGTGGGTCATCTGTTTCAGATAAAAATAGAGATCACTGTGGTGCACGCCTGTAATCCCAGTACTTGGAACACTGAGACAGGAGGATCATGCAGGTTTTAAGTCAGTGTGTGGTAATTTAGGGAAGCCCTGTTTCAAAAATAAAAAAGGCTGGGGGTGTAACTCAGAGGCAGAACACCCCTGGGTTCAACCTCCAGTATTACACACACACACACACATACACACACACACCATAGATTTAATACCATGAAAGAAACAAAAGTTGAAATAATATAGGTGTCAAATATTATTTTCTATAAGAAAAAAATGAAATCACCAGAACCACAAATAATTTTAATATATTTGCACATTTTCCTCAGAAAGCCTTATGATCATGTATCATTTTCTCAAAATGAAAGAAATTGATAGAAGCCCTAGAACAAAAATGGAAGAACAGTGATACAGTATTAACTAAAGCCCACAAAACCTCACCATGATAGAAATAAAATTACTTAAAATATGATTTCTTAACATTGGAAGGCCATCATGCTTTTTTGTTTCTTAAACTGGTACAATTTCTCTGTTAAAGAATTTATCAATATTCATCGGAATCCAAAGAAATTCATACCCCTTGACCCAATAATTCCACTTCAAGAAATGCATGCATAGTGATGTGGTTAGAGTCATTTAAAGCTGGGTGTGGTGGCACACGCTTGTCATTCCAGTACTTGGGAGACTGAGATAGGAGGATTGCAGGTTCAAGGCCCTGTTTCAAAATAAAAAAAGGGGCTGGGAGTAGAGCTCAGAGGCAGAATGCTCCTGGGTTCAATCCCTAGTACCAAAAACTTAAGAAGATTTATGTATAAAAATGTTCAAAGCAGATTTCTATCTAAATCAACAAGAGGAGGAAAATTAAGGTACATTTATACAGCGGATTATATACTTTTGAATACTTAAAACCATGGGGAAATTCTAGCAGTATTATTAAAGATGAATTAAAGTCCCAATTTTATTTAAAAGTAAGTACTTAAAACTATTTATTATGGTTATTTCTGAGCAGTGGAATTACTAATAACTTTGGAAATTGTAAAGAAAAATATTTTTGTTTTTCATACTGAGCACTGTCATAGTTTTTATAAGGAGAAGTAAAAATATTAAATATTGGGGGAAATCATATAGTCACTCAACTCAGAGAATTGGGGGCATATTACATTACTTAATTCAGGAGGGCAATAACTCTTAAATTTGTTTAAGCAACAGATTATGAAGATTTACTTTTAGGTATATACAAATGAAAATTTTATTGCAGAATAAAGAATTAGAGATGTTGCTTTCTGAAACAAATCATTACAACTGTTTAAAATTCTAGTAGATCTTGCTGAAAAGTTCTAATTGGTTGGTAGTCTACTAAAGAAGCATAATAGATTCAAATTATTTAGAGTTTTAACTAACTGAAGATTATATAGAGAATAATAATATACTAGGCTATAAATGAATGAGAAAATTAAAAGTTCGTACATGAGCTAGTCTGTTATCAATTAACTCAATAATGAAGGAAAAACTTGAATCCAACATAGTATTGCTAAGAGAGGTGCTATGTTGTTTTTGTTATTATTTAAACAAACAAGAATGGTACTGCACTGCAATTTGAAGAAATACTTCAGACACACTGTTTTTAGTTGTTGTCTGCCAAACACAAGCCCTAAATTATCACCCCTCATCTTACAAAAAGACAAAGAATAAGCAAGCAGAAAGTCTGAATATGTCAAACTTTTTGTGATTAAAACTGTTACATAATCTGAAGGATAACTTTTTAAGTGAAAAATCTTGAAAGAGATTACACAAGAAATTCTAAATTTAAAAAAAGGACTGTGCTACAAAAAATTACTTGAAGGTCAGATGTTTGAAACCGTGAATGTATTTCTTCATGGAAACAACGGTGATGGACTCACAGTCATCCTCCAAAATAACATAATAGTGTTGACAAGTATTAAATTCATAAGAAAAAATGTATATATGTCACAAAACATGGTAGAAAGAATGGCTAGTACTTGCAGTATTGGAGAATTTTGAAATTAAATACCAGTTTTACTATTTACCGAGAAAATTGGGAAAGTTAACTTGTATCAGCTTCAGTTCTTATCTACTGAATAGAGGCAACACTTCTTACAGTATTTAACACTTAAAGCACTTAAGGATTAAATGAGTTAAAATGTTTTTTAAAGCCAGGCATGGTGGGGTTTGTAATCCCAGTACTTGGGAGGCTGAGACAGGAGGATCTCAGGTTCACTGCCAGCCTCAGCTACTTAGTGAGGCCCTCCACAACTTAGTGAGACCCTGTTTCAAAATAAAGAATAAAAAATAGGGCTGGGGGTGTAGCTTGGAGGTAGAATGCCCCTGGGTTCAATCCCCAGTACTACAAAAAAAAAAGTTTTTAAAAAAGCTGACCACTGTCTAGAATACGTAGACAGTAGGTTCTTTTCTTTTAAGACAACAGCAATTATTAATATGATTATTAAACTAATACTACACATTTAAAAGAGAAATAATAAAAAGCAGAATTTTAAGATTCCAGTGATTAGATGCGTAATTCTTCACTACAAAACTACTAAAGATTCTGGGGAGAAAATGAAAATTTTAAAAGGAATGAATGGCTAAAAACTTCAGCAATCCTATTCTAAAAATTTACCATACACTGAAACTTATACATAAGCAAAAAGCTATATGCACAAGATTTATTGTAGTACTGCTGTCATGGTAAAAAATCTATTTTCACTGTTTTTATAAATAAGATGTATTAAAACGCAGTCATGCCCATTTGCTTAAATTTAATCTATGGCTACTTGAGCTGTGTGGTTGCAACAAAGCCTATATGGTCCACAAAGCCTAAATTATTTATTGGCCCTTTGCAGAAAAAGTTTGTGGACTTCTGATTTTAAGCAATCCCCCAAATGATGACAATACACAGGAATGATACTAACATTTTCTCAAATGACATACACACACTGTTCTATTTTAATTTTAAATAAAATATTTTAAATATGGAATAAAACTTAATATTGAATGTAATCACCACAAATTTTCAACTATCAGAAACCCCAGTTGTGTATTTCAATGTTGCCTGAGTTCCTGCGTTTCAGATGCATAAATCCTTGTCCTACATCTGTACTCTGTTCTTCCCACCACAGCTCAACCCCATTTTCTCAAGTCTTCTGTGTTGCTGATGTCCATACTACACAAACCCAAGAATATATGAGACACCTAAAACAGTACCTGTCTATAACCTAACAATCAACCAGATATATTTTTAAAGTCCTACATAAATCAACAATCTCATGCCAGTTGGAAGTTCTACCATAATAATAACACTGAAGAATAACTTTAGGAGAAAATTCTAAATACTTGAACGTGATTGATCCAAAGTAAAACAAAATGAGTGAAGAAATGAGAATTAAGAATTAAAATGATTTTCAATAAGCATATTAGTTGTAAAATACATCATCATTTCTCTTAACACTAAAAAGACAAAAATTCCAAAAACTGTGAAGTTCTATTGAGATGTATCAAACTTACTTCAGGTAAGTTTCAAATGTGAAAAAATTATGCACCTCAGGATTTAAGAAGTATAGTATTACCATAATTAAAGGTATTACAATTTCAAAGGAAAAACAAAGTACTTCCCAGTTATTTTATAGGCTAAATAACTAATTTCTACAAAAATTATCTTCCTATAAAGGACAACAGGTATTTTTAGTTACACATTATATTCCAAACTTCTTCTACTATTAAGAATTACCTGTAGAACTTACTTTTAACAAGTATTCCAGCTGGTACTTATGATCAGGGAAGTCTGAGCAAATATAAATATTTAAAGGAAACTAATAGCTAGATTGCTATTTATTTAGTGTTGTTACTGTTAAATTCAACACTTATATATTTCAGATGAGAGACTAGAAAATTTTATATAATTGTAAATTAAACTATCAAATATTATACTTAATTACAAGATAAACAAATTTCCTAAAAAAATTTGAAGAGGTTGAAGTTATAGCTGTGACTATTATATTTTAAGGACTTTTCATAATTTTCAAACTGTTATTTTTTATTTTATGTAAAACATTAACTGATGGTGCAAATACTGAGTCAGCACTTATGAAGGAGAGAGAGACAATGTATCATGTTTTTCAAATCAGATCAAGACTACACAGAGTTGTATAGGTAGTAACTATACATTACATTCAGTTCACTACTATATAAGAAAAAAATTAGGCTGCAAAATACAGAAGACTATCTCTGTACTCTGTTGTCAAAATGTATAGCAATCTGCTTGAAAGAAGCTAAACATATCTAATGTAAAAGTCATCTAAGATGTTCCGCACAAAAATGATTAATTATATATATCACATCAAAAGTCTTTGTAAATTCTTTGATAAATACATTTTAAAAATGTTTGTCATAAACTTTACCAAGGGAAAGTTAGTAAATTAAGTAACAAAGAGACTCTAAATCAATTTAAAGCTAACTAAATCAGCTGTAAAAATGAGAGAGGATATAGTTTCATAATCTCTAATATTTCTAGTAGAGTCAATGAGTTATGCAATAGTAAACTAGTGGCAGGCAGTCAGGCAAATACTGAACAGATTAATATTTTTAAATATTTTTTTAAATTTTAAGAAAATTTCTAAATTTTCTAAAGTGAATTTTATTTTTATATTTAGTTTTATGCTGTCATTAAAACAGCAAGGCTATAATTTAGTATAACACAGTAACCTAGAAAAGTCAAATTGAATAGTGACCACAGGAAGCCTACTTATGGAAAGTTTTGAGGTTCTCTTGTTAATTTTTCTTATGGAATCTTCTCTCATGCCCTTTAAATTTAATGTCTATGTTAGAAGACAGAGGTAGAAAACATATGCTATGACATAATGAAGTAATCTCCCACATATTGTATTTAAGTTTATTGGAAATACTCAACAACAGAGAACAAAATTAACTTGATTGTTAACATCTTAACCTTTTAATTTAAAGAGTTTCACAATTCTTTTCCTCAGTTTTAAAATTTTTGTATTTCTATTTTCTTGCATAGAAATATTAAAATAAAAAATTAGTTTATTAACACTCCAAACCTCTCAGAGGCCTATGTGTAAATTGCTTAAATCAGAGCAGTGACCTCATTCAGTAGAAGCTATAAAACTGCCAAGGTGAAAGAAGACAAAATAAACACTTTCTGAAGACACCGTAAAAAACTAAAGCAAGAGAGTGATAGGGTATTTATGTTCTATTTTCAATGTTTAAATTATATTACATTTTAACCTCACTCAAAATGTTGTCCAACATGGCTGCCATTTGTTTGGAGTAGAAATAGAAACCAGTCAAAAGGAACTAAGCTAATTAGAAAATGTATTTTTACAAAGGCTATTTAAGTCCCACTATATAGAAGGAGGAAAAATATTTTTTTCAGGTGTCATGGGTTATTCTACTTGTTTAAGAGAATGTTTTCCCTTTAGTTCAAAAAAAAGAGTACAAAAAAGGATATTAACACTCATTTAACTCCAAAAAGACACTGTGTGTGTGTGTGTGTGTGTGTGTGTGTGTGTGTGTGTTGGTTCAATGTATTCAGGAACATAGACATATTTTAGATCTAAAAATATATCCCTCTAGTAAATAATTGAAAATGGTAAAACTGACTTAACTCATAAAATACAACAAATTGCTAATATTAACAGTTTGAAACTTGGTGGGGAAGGAAAGTATGTCATCCTGAAAAACATTCAATAGATCATAACTTGATTATACATTAGCACAAGTTCTACAAAATGTTTATGAGTTCAGGATTGTCTATATATAAACTATATCATACCTGCCACACAATAGCTATTTTTGTTTTATATATAACAGCAAAAAGCAAAGTCTCTATAATGTTAAGTTTTAATTTAGGAAATAACAATTTTAAAACAATCCAGTTTAAAGAGTCGAAGAAATCTAAGAACCTGGATTGCTCTTCACTTGAGCAAAATAATAAATTTCCCATGTATAAGAAGAGTGCCACCAGTTTTTTGCTTTTCATACAAAATAAAAGCTACAACTTTGGGGTTTTAATATTTGTTAACATATTTCAAAGCTTGTGTTTTCACATTTACCAAGTTTAAATAAGTTTGCAGGATAATAATCTCATAAAAATAAATGAGACAAAAAGGTAGATTGGGTAATCCTACCCTCTAGGTTCTTTATCATATTGTAAAACTATCATTTATACAAGTTTTCACTGGCTATACAATGCATTGTTAGTTTTAGTTATAAATATCAACTGAAATTTGAAGCATTTTTTCACCAAGGAGGCAGAAGTACGTCATTTAAATAAACATTCATATTTTTCAAATGTTTAGGACTTACCCGTCTTCGACAAAAGGGGAGGCCTTGGGCAATGATGCTAATGCTAAATATCTTCATCACTGTTTGGTGAGGTAGAGGCTCTTTTGCACTTTTAAGATCAACAGGAACCAAGCCATGGTTTAGTGTAGCTTTTCCCGGTTTTGACATTTTAAAACTCCTCTTGGTTAATGAATACTCTCTACATGTAACACAGGCACATTACTAAAAACTCTTAACCTCCAAATATTTTTTAAATAATAGTTTTAAAAGGCTGAGAACCCAAGGCCTGCTGCTTTTGTCTTTCAACCTTCTCCTACCAAACGTCCTGACCTGTCTGAGGCTTGGTGAAGTGCAAACTATCCTAGAATAGCCAGGAATTATAAACTACTGAAGTGAAAGCTTCTGCTCCTGCCAGTCAAACAGCTGGTGAACCTCCCATACAAAGTCAGTAATGTGGATACGACCAGAGCAGGGCTAGGCTGTATCCCCTTTAAGACTTCGCCAACTAACTAAACTTAAGGTGCTTCCTAGAGAGTGGAAGTAATTTTTCTGTACAAAAACAACAACAACAAAAACAAACAAAAAACCCCCACAAACATTGTATCTTCTCTTAGATAGCTTATCAAGTCTTCCTTACATGAATATCAGCATTACTGCTTTAGGAATGCTTTGAATTGTGTTTCAAGTTTAAGGATGGTATTTATACACATATGTTTGTTCTATCTTAGCTATGTTAGAATGAGCACTATTTTTAAGAGTTCCTCTTAAACTTTTTCCATACATACCTTTATCTCAATATTCACTAAGATAGCAAATATACTCTCTCTCTAGCTACTAATAACCCTTCAGATTAATCTTCCTACTAGAGATTTTTGTCAAGCTCAACATTTTGAAAAACTCATTGGTTTTTACCTAATAATCACAGGACTGATTAAAGCTATATTAAAAAGGTTATTTATAAAGTAACCTATTACGGCACGTAATCACAGTTGTATGTCACTTAACAACAGGGATACACTCTGAGAAATGCACTGTTGGGTGATTTCATCATTGTGTGAACATCATAGAGTGTACTTACACGAACTAAGTCAGCTATGATGTCACTGGGTGACATGGTCTTATGGAACCACCTTCATATAGGCAGCATTTCATCACTGATTGAAATATCACACAGTACAACCACTCTATAGCAAAATGGATAAGTAGCTAGTCCATTGAAAGGTCCTAGTGCAAAATGTCTGTAACATAACATGGTCAGCTAAATCTTCCTAAAACACAAAGAAATGTGGTAAACAATCTACTCAAGAACTTTTAATAGCTCCCAATGCCCAAGACAAAGTTGAGAGGTGAAGACTTCCCTCAAAGTAGCCCCAAACTAACCTTTCCCACATTATCTAAAATACTTCCCTAAATTAACCACCTTTGTGTTAATCTTTATACTATCTTCTATATTCAAGTCTGTGAACTAGACTTATAAAGATATGGGGAAAAAAGCTCAATGTGAGAATTTAGTCCTAATAGATAGTAGAAAATAAATGTGGACTGTTCACAATGCTCAGTGTACTAGTTTGTTCTTCTATTTTCTTCTTCCAATAGCCAGTCATCTCACTTACTCCCCCTTCCAACAGTGGTTATGGATCTTTACTGTGGGAAGTTAGGATGTGATCAGGAGAGAATTAGAAAGGAGACTAAGAACTGGGCAATTTCTTTACTTTGGAGAGATTTATCTTACTAAATATAAAGTGGGTTGCTAGGAAGACTATACACAAGAAATATTCCCTGATGCCACACTCTTGAAGTAGACCTTATACTGCAATTTAAAATGCAGCTTAAGATGCAGTCACTGGCAAAGGTGATATTTTTAGTAACAAAAGTAAATTTCTCCAAAGGAAATATATACATGGCTAATAGGGGCATGAAAAGATGTACAACATCACTTGATTATTAGGAAAAGGCAAAGGTGATATTTTTAGTAACAAAAGTAAATTTCTCCAAAGGAAATATATACATGGCTAATAGGGGCATGAAAAGATGCACAACATCACTGATTATTAAGAAAAGGCAAATCAAAACCACAATGAGTTACTACTTCATACTCATTAGGATGGCTATTAGTTTAAAAAAAGAAGAAAAGAAAAATAACAAGTGCCAGCCAGGAAGTAGGAAATTGTCACCCTCTTGCATCACTGGTAGGAATGTAAAGTGGATGCAAATGCTGTGAAAATAGTAGAAAGTTCCTTAAAAAAATTAAACATAAAATTACCACATGATCCACCATCTCTACTTCTGGATATGTATGCAAAAGAATTAAAAGCAGGGACTTGAATAGGTATCTTTAGACCCTGCTATAGCATTATTCACAATAACCAAAGAGTAGAAGCAACTTAAATGAACATCAATTGATGAGTAAACAAAATATAGTATATACAAGATGGAATGTATTTAGCCTTTAAAAAGGAAATTCTGACCATGCTACACCTTGAATGAACCTTGAAGACATTATGCTAAGTGAAATAAGTCATTTAAAAAGAGGATAAACATTGCATTTCTCTGTGATACTTAGAATAGTAAATTTGTGGCTAGAAAGTAGAAGGGTGGCTGCCAAGGGCAGGGGGACAGACAATATGGAAGTCAGTTTTTTAAGTGGTACAGAAATTAAGAAGAAATTAAGAAGTTTTGGAGACGGAAAGTAGTTAACAGTTGTACAACATTGTGAATATACTTAATGCTAGTGAGCTGTATTCTTAAAACATGGTTAAAATATTAAATTGTATCTTATAGGTATTTAACCAAAATAAAAAATGCTTTAGAAATTTAAAAGTAAATGACTGAATAGAACCAAAAAATTCACAACAGAGGTCCAGGGTTGGAAGAGAGAAGAGAAAGTAAGAGAGTACCAGATATCTATCAATTGATAAGGTAGGAAATAAATGAGACTGATATTCAAGATAACCTGGCCTACACCCCCACCAGCCTATTACTACCCTTCGGAATAAATGTCAGTTAGCTTCTCCTCTGATGCCCGCTTCTTTTCCTAACAGAAGACTAATCTTTTCATTTGTATAATATAACCTTAAGTCATATTTTGTCTCATTTTAAAATCCCTTTTCCAAGTTCCAAGGAATAATCCTCTTTCCAGTTACTATCAGTATCTGCTTTAATAGTATTACAATATAGTTTTATGTAGTCTGAGATTCTTTATTCTCAAAAAATTCTATCTCTGCCATAATCTTTTAATTGGTTGGTTAACCTCCCCCCAGATTGCTTTTTCTGAACCCCCAAAAAGTATAACTTAAATTACATGATACTCCAGTGCAGAAAAAAATAGAAAGCACTATCACATTCCATAAGTTTAATATTCATTTGCATAGAAAAATGAATCAAACAGATCAGCTCCAATTTAATTTTCACTTAATCCACTGGTTAATGATAGCATACTAAAAACTATAAATTTTTACTTTTAGATTTAAAAGCTCTCAAAGAACATTAAAAACACATGTATTTACATACAGATACTTTAAAGATCAGGCAGATCTCTAATCTCTTTGGAGTCTAATCCTAAGGAGGGGGATGATTTGGAATTGAAAAGAATTTGAGCTTGAAAAAATAAAACAACAGTTTTCATTCTCCAGTTTCTTAAGAGAGTGAAAATTAGTATGAAGACTTTCCATTTTCAAGAAATTTTTATGATGATAACAGAAACAAAGAGGAGTGGAAATGAAGTCTCTTTTTTTTTATTCTAGATACCAAGTTTTGGTGAGCACAAAGTGGTGACATTCTAATTTAACTCCTTTTTATCGGTAAATAGCTGCCCTCAACTGGATAGTACAGAGCATTGCAACTTCAGCAAACCTAATCCTAAATGGAATTGCATGTCTATTAACAATATGTTTTTGTAAAAAAGTAGGCATTTTGGGCAATTGAGCAAAGTGAGTACTGACTTCCAAATGTATATACTTCACATTTCATCTTTTTTGGAGGACTCCAAGTAACAGTACTTCTAAAGCAATGTATGGAAACATACAAAGCACCAAACTTTCAAATATAGAAGAAATCTAGTAAATAAGGGAAATCATAAACAATGTATATGAGATCCCTCATTGTTAATACTTTAAAATGCAGCTAGATCTATGTGTCTAAGAAAAAAAGTCTAGCCAGGCGTGGTGGTGCACGCTTGCAATTCCAGTACTTGGGAGGCTGAGACAGGAGGATTACAGGTTCGAAGCCAGTCTCAGCAACCTAGTGAGGCTCTCAGCAACTTAGGAGACGCTGTTTCAAAATAAAAAATAAAATAGGTGTGGGGATGTAGCGTGAAGGTAGAAGGCCCTTGGCTCCATCCCCAGTACCAAAAAAAAAAAAAAGATAAAGTCTTAGCCTTAATTCTACTTTTAAAAACATTTAAGATACTCTTAATTAACACCACTACTACTTCTCTCCCAACCCCAACTGAGACACTTAAAGTTCTTTTTAAGATGATACCACAAATATTAATGCAGGTGGGAACATGGACTCTGGAGTCAACCTGCCTTAGTCTAAACTCTGACTCTACCAGATATGAGTTTAAATTAATCCGGTTGTGCCTCAATTTCACCTGTATAGTATTTACCTCACAACTGTTGTGGGAATTAAATAAGTTAGTGTAAGCATATAGAATAACGCTTCACATCTAGTAACTGACCCATACTTTAAACTGTCATAATAATTACTACTGTTTCTGTTACTAGGATCAAAACACACGCACGTGTGCACACACACACACAGCTTTGTAAATTACATTTCAATTTCTAAAATCACTAAGAAAGCATGAATTCTGAAATCCACCTATAATAACTTCAGAGCAGAATATTTTAAAACATAGTAAGTTTCAGAAATACTTCCATTAATTCTGTCCAAAAATTCACCTAAAAATGAAGCTGTAGTATCTTAGCTGTGGTATCTTGGCATTTTAAGATGCTAGCTCTTAAATACTGTCCAAGAAGAGTTCAACACTAGGGAACTTATGGTACAAATGGTCTCTGTATAAGGTAATTTATTCTGCCCACTTATCACTTTCTGATTTTTTTTTTTTTTTTTGGTGGTACTGGGGATTGAACCCAGGGGCATTCTACCTCTGGGCTACACCCCCCAGCCCTAGTTTTTATTCTTTATTTTGAAACAGGGTCTCACTAAGTTGCAGAGGGCCTCACTAAGTAGCTGAGGCTGGCCGGGAACCCCGATCGTCCAGTCTCAGCCTTCCAAGTACTGGGATTACAAGCGTGCACCACCAAGCCCAGCTGATTTTTTGTCTTCTAAAAGTTTGTATTGGCAAAAACTATTATATACAAATGTCACATACAACAAAGTATGACCAATTGGTGGGGTGTGTGTGTGTGTGTGTGTGTGCATGCGCGTGTGCGCGCGAGCGCGCATACATGGTACTGGGAACTAAACCCAGGGGCATTCTACTTCCAAGCTACATCCCCAGCCCTTTTTATTTTTTGTTTTGAAACAGGGTCTCACTACGTTGCTGAGGCTGGTCTTGAACCTGTGATCCTCCTGTCTCAGCCTCCCAAGTACTGGGATTACAGATGTGCACCACCATGTCTGGCTTAGTGATTCTCTTAACAACAGAAACTATTATTAAGGCAATTTATTCTGGATTTTCACTTGACCAAAGGACACACATGGCATGAGAGAACCAAAAAGATTTTTTCATAAACTATTCTTGAATCAGCTAAAATCACTTGGAAGATGTAAGGTTACCTAGAAGCACAAATGATTTTTTTGTGTGTGTTTTGTTTGAGGCAGGGTCTCACTATGTTATCCAGGCTGGGCTTGAACTCCTGGGTTCAGAGGATCCTCTTGTCTCTGCCTCCAGAGTATCTGGGACTATAACAGTATACCATCACACCAAGCTCTAACAAATGATTTTATACCCAAAGTTTTCAAAGCCTTACCTTAAAACTTTTGATAGGGAGAATATGAACATATGGCACTTACACTCAATGTTATTCCTTGATTCTAGGAATTTAAGCAACATGTATCTTACTCTATAAGAGTAAAATTATATAGGAAATTCCAGATACCAAAAATTATACTACTTAAGTAAAATAAATCAAAATCAATATCCTTCTGATAGAGAACATGGTATTATCAAGCATACTCAGTTATTTAGATATGGAGCAAGACAGAATCAGTTTTCAGTCTTTCCTAGCACCTTAGATGCCAGTGTTAAAGTATTACTCTACTAAGCAGTTTATAAATGAAGATGGAACACTGGGAAAAAAAGGAAAACAGGTATCAAGAAATGAAGCTCTCTGCTTAATTGAACCATCAAGCTTATACTAGTAAGAACTGTAGAAAAAATCTAACAATGTATCATGACTTCAGCTGTAGAAAAATAAATACAATTAGTTGGGCATGGTGGCGAATGCTTGTAATCCCAGTACTTGGGATGCTGAGACCGGAGGATCCGGGTTCGCGGCCAGCCTCAGCTACTTAGTGAGGCCCTCCGCAACTTAGTGAGACCCTGTTTCAAAATAAAGAATAATGCCGGGCGTGGTGGCGCACCCTTGTAATCCTAGTACTTTGGGAGGCGGAGACCGGAGGATCCAGGTTCGCGGCCAGCCTCAGCTCTCTC
>PVJS01028038.1:0-25791 GCA_004027185.1 Glis glis
AAAAAAAAAAAAAAAGTTATAAAAAAAAAAAAAGAAGAAAAATTATGCACATGCTCCACAATCACAGAACAGACTCGGTGCCTCATCTCTGGAGACTAAAAGATATATTTTATGATAAAGTATACTTCTTAAACATTGATATTTTTAAATTAAATCATCCAGTTTATAAAAATGCAAGTTGTTTATGTCTGAAAATGAACAGGATTTTTATAGCTGTATATAAATCCTAATCATACTAAATTTGCAAAATAAAATTCTGTCACATTTTAATATATACCGCAGTTTTGTATGAACTGAGAAAATCATGAAAAATCCCCTCCCCAAATACTTGACATTTTGGATCACTTTTTATTTTAGTTTTTTTTAATCTTTCTTAACTTGAGTGCTTAGAAACTAATGCTTCAAATGAAAATGCTGCTTCAGCAATAAATTTTACATAATTCTCCAAGTGCCAAAATAAACTCTTGGATCTAGGGATTCATAGTAGGGGAAAAAAATCCTGCTTTTTTAAATGTATGAAAAAGCACATCTAAGGATTTATCCTCAGAAGTGAGTGTGTGCAAACTAGACTTCCTTGAGGAATAAAGGTGTGCTGACAGGTGTTCTCTCTCAGCGTTTGCGATTTCCCCAACAGCATGATGCAACTATTTCATTAGCTGCATATGGGTAACTTGATGTTTCTCACTCTCCCTATCCTTTGTAGAATCTATCTGGGCAGCTATTTAATGCTACCGAGCCAAATTCTTTCTTCACTTCTTCCTGCCAAGTAGTACCATAATTGTCATCAAGATGTGATCATCTGTTTCATATTGCTTTAACTCATGCTGAATGAAAGCACCAGTGTAATTTGCCATTTTATTTCAGCTCTTATTCCTAAAAAGTGGAAAAATATGTGAACACTTTTTCTTATCCCTTTTCAAATTATAAGACTGTGAATAAATTAGCATTGTCTTATTTGATTGGAGGAAGAAAGATGAGTGGAATGGAAAGGGAAGGTTTTTTTTTGTGTGTGTGTGGTACTGGGGATTGAACCCAGGGGCATTCTACCTCTGAGCTATACCCCAAACCCTATTTTTTATTCCTTATTTTGAAAGAGGGTCTCACTAAGTTACAGAGGGCCTAAGTAGCTAAGGCTAGCTGCAAACCCGGATCCTCCTGTCTCAGCCTCCCAAGTACTGGGATTACAAGCGTTCGCCACCACGCCTGGCTGAAAGGGAAGGTTTTTAAGGGAGGGAATTGGTCAGAGGGAGAAAATTGAGGACTCTACTTAGTAGTATATAGAGATTTTCACAATCTGGGATTGCCCTGCCCAGTAAAGTCATTTCTATCCATGATGACTAGAAAATTCAACTAATCTGAATTGAAATGTGCTATGAGTAGGAAATACATGTGGAATTTCAAGGACTACAGAAAAAAATTTGAAATATCTCATGAATAACTTTCATATTGACCATATGTTGAAATGATAGTGTTTATGGAATTAAATAAAATATATTCTCAAAATTCATTTTACTTTTACTTTTTAAAGGTGGCTACCAGAAAATTTAAAATTCCATAAGTGGCTCGCATTTGTTTTACATTAGAATTCTATTGAACGGTGCTGATACACACCATTGTAGAAGTTTCTAGAAGTTAGAATGGTCAGAGATGAGCCAGGCGTAGTGGTGCACGCTTGTAATCCCAGTACTTGGGAGGCTGAGACAAAAGGATTGCAGGTTCGCGGCCAGCCTCAGCTTCTTAGGCCCTCTGCAACTTAGTGAGACCCTGTTTCAAAATAAAGAATAAAAAATAGGGATGGGGGTAGCTTGGAGGTAGAATGCCCCCCTGGGTTCAATCCCCAGTACCACAAAAAAAAAAAGAATGGTCAGAGATGAGATATTAAGAGACATGAAGTTATATCTAACAAGCATTCTTAATGCTATTTTCTATTCTGAAAGGCTTATTTGAAGCCGGGCGTGGTGGCTCAGGCTTGTAATCCCAGTACTTGGGAGGCTGAGACAGGAGAATCTGGGTTCACGACCAGCCTCAACTACTTAGTGAGGCCCTCTGCAACTTAGTGAGACCCTGTTTCAAAATAAAGAATAAAAACTAGGGCTGGGGGTGTAGCTCAGAGGTAGAATGCCCCTGGGTTCAATCCCCAGTACCGCAAAAAAAAAAAAAGAAAGACTTATTTGATGGAATATTTGTCTCTCAAGTAAGTCAAGTAAAGTAGGTGAATTTTTTGTTTGGAAACAGGATCTAGGTTGCTGAGGTTGTCCTCGAACCTGCAATCCTCCTGTCTCAGGTTCCCAAACACTGGGATTACAGGCATGAGCTACCACATCCAGCTTAATTTTTTCAGTAAAGTGGCTATTTGTTTTTGCCTGTCTGGGTAACTGTGTTTCCTTTTTTATGGAACTAGTGCCTTGGTGTTTTCTCTGTGGAACTTTCCTGGGTTTTGAGTCCATGTGGTTTGGTGAAACTGACCCATATTCCCAGAATTGAGCATGTGACCCAGGCTTAACCAATCAGAGTATTCCATGTCTCTGGTCACAATAATTGGCTCAGGAAATTGATAGACGCTGGTCACCTGAATCAGTCTAAGATATTTGAATAATTACTGAAAAAGAAATGTTGCTTAATTTGACGGATTAAGTCTACAACTACTCATGCCCATCTTTTCCAGCACATAGGAGGATCGGAGCTGAGAAACAACTAAGAGGAAAGCAGAAGTAAGAGACAGGGAGAAAGAGGTTCTTCCTGAGTGTCTGGATCCATTCTGTGACAAAAGCTATCACCTGGAATTTTTCAGAATTTTAATATTCCTTTTTTATTTTGGTACTGGGGATTGAACCCATAGGCATTCTACTTCCAAGCTACACCCCCAGCCCAATTTTATTCCTTATTTGGAAACAGGGTCTCACTAGGTTTCTATGAGCCTCACTAAGTTGCCCAGGCTGGCTTTGAACCTGAGATCCTCCTGTCTCAGCCTCCCAAGTACTGGGATTACAAGCGAGCACCACCACACCCGGATTTTAATTTAATTTTTGTTTTTCAGAACTAAAAAGTCTGAGCAATATAAAGAAAACATACATGATTAAGTAAACAATGTGAATTCATACAATTTAATAAACATTCCTAGGATTTTTGTATGTTTAAGTAAACTGCATCAGGTGCTGGTGGAGGAAGGCACAAAGTTTATTATCATTCATTTACCCAGCAAGCACTCTTTGAGATCCTCAGTGCCAGGTTCTATCATAAGTACTGGAGAAGAAAAGATAAAAATTAAAAGTCACAAACATTGAGGATCTAAACATTACCTAGGTACCGGTTGCTAATTATTCTTGCTCTTTCCAATTTTCAATTTTCTATAGGTCAAGCATTTTATATAATTTCTGACCCATCTTGTCTCAGGAAATTCTTTCTTGGATCCCTCCATTATTCTACTTGCATTTGGATTCGTTGCTTTCTGGGTCTGCTGTCATCTGGCATCTGTGTCTCCCCTTCCTCAAACTGAGGAATTCATTGGCCTTCCTTTTGTGTTGGAGTCGCACATTGTAGATCACTTGTCCCCTTTGTTATAAGGAAGCATATCCTCCAAAAGTATCCTGAACACACATGCATGGGAGGTCAACATTTTGAGATCTTGCAACCCTGAAACTCTTTTCTTTTCATGCAGCTGACTAAGAGTTTGACACATTTTGGAATTTGAGGTTGGAGATCATTCTCAGTTATAATTTTGAAGATATTGCTCCATTGTCTATGTTCAAAAGCCTAATGCTCTTTTGATTTTTTTTATCCACTGCACATGGTCTATTTTTTCCTCTCTAGAAGTTTCTAGAATCTCCTACATATTTCTAGGGTAATGAAATTTCATGATTATATATGTCCTAGAATGAAAGTACTTAATTTAGAGGCTCATTTCTCTTAGTTCTGGGAACTTTTATTATTTCTTTGTTTGTTTACCCTGTCTTTCTGAAACTCATGTCAGTCAGATGTTTGGAACTCCTGGATTGATCTTAAAATTTTATGTCTCATGACCTGTCTCCATGTCCTTTTTTTGTCAGGCTACTTCAAAGAAATTTCCTCATCATCATCTCTTAACACTTCTTTTGAATTTTGTTTTAATTTCATCTGGTACATATTTAATTTCCCAGAGCTCTTTTTTTTATCTTTCATTATTCTCTGTTTCTATAGCATCCTGTTTCAAAGTAGTTCTTGTTTTAAGATGGAGTATCATCTGTTATCTCTTGGAGGATTTTACTCATAATTAATTGGAAGTTTTCTTCTATTCCCTGCAATGTCTCTGTTTTTCTCTGAATTCCTTTTATCTGTTTGTTTTGTGTGCTCAGTTTCGCGCTCTCTCTCTCTACTTCAAGTTGGATGCTTTCCCCAAATGTCAATGCGTATTTACAAGTGACACCCTTAAATGTTTATGGGAAGCTCTGTGTATGTGAGTGAGTTTTGATGACTGGTGAGCTTCACTGAAGTGTGATCAAGCATAAGGCCAGCTTTCAGAGAGACATTCAAATGTCAGTATCTGTAAGTCTTTTCTCTGAAACTTTTGAGTTTTTCTTCAGAAGGATCTCCAGTTTCCTGCTGAAGGGTTATAAATGTCTCAGGAACAAGGTGGGAGAAATTTAGCAAACTTTTACTTAAAAACCTGTGTTCAGTCATTATCCTCACCCTCTATTATGCTTAGTGTTCTCAAATCCATAAACCTTCTCTCTAGTTTTTCCACAGAATACATTCCTTATAATTTATGAAGATAAATGAATTGGAATAAAAAACAGATAAAAATGTCCAGCTGCATACAGTGGAGAGAGAGAGAGAGAGAGAGGCTGGAGAAGGAGGTGGTTTTCATAGCTTCTTATATGATACTTCAACCAATCCCTATACTTTCAGTTTTTGGTCCCATCCTACTTTCTGCTTTGCAACTGTTCTATTTCCTGAGAATACTGGAGAAACAGAGATTGGGGGAGACGAATGATATTTAAAATAGTTACAGAGTTTTATATTTAGATTTCTTTTTCTTTCAAGTTTCATGTCTAGAGCTTAATAACTAGTGTATAAAAATAAAATCAGGTGGTTTTGCCTATTGAATTTGAAAGCCTGTAATAGGATAATATTAGATTGTGCTTTACCTTCTACTGTTCCAAGGTGATTATTAATTAAAATTTAATCTTATTATTATAATGTAAGTCTTCCAATATTATGTAATTCTGACTAATAAGTAGTAATGGTGAGCCAACCATGGTGGTTCACACCTGTGATCCCAGTACTTGGGAGGCTGAGACAGGAGGATCACAGGTTCACGTCCAGCCTCAGCAACTTAGTGAGGCCCTGTTTCAAAATAAAAAATGAAATAGGGCTGGGAGTATAGCTTAGAGGTAGAATGCCTCTGGGTTCAACCCCCAGTACCACAAAAAAGGTAATAAAAGTAGCAGATAGTAATAATACAAAGCTTTACTCATTTCACATTTTCATTTACATCTCTTTACAAGGGTAAATCATGATATAATTGAACTGCTTCATTCTTGTCTATATTTCATATCTATTCTCTAGAAGGATATTAATAATATGGGTCACTATCAAATTTCACATTTTAAATAAACCTTTCCTATGGTAATATGTTAAAATAAATTCTACCAATGAACTCTACCTCAGAGTTTTATAACTTGGTCTCTTTACCATGAAACATTGGTATTTCATACTATTTTTCTATCAAAATAAATCTTTTCTATATGTTGAAACTAAAGGCCAAGTCCTATTGTTAAATCAGTATGGAGGTTTCTACAAAAACTAAACAATGAATTACCATATGATCCAGGTACACCACTCCTGAGTGTTCATCCAAAAGAATTAAAGTCAGCATACTTTAGAGATACATGCATACTTGTGCTTTACACAGAACAGTTCACAATAGCCAAATTGTGTAATCAGCCTAGTTGTCCATCAACAGATGATGGAAAGAATATGTGGTATATTTATATAATGGGGTTTTATTTGGCCATAAAGAAGAAGGAAGTTATGTCATTTTCAGGAAAATGGATGGAACAGGAGAGCATCATGTTAAGTGAAATGAACCAGACTCAGAAAGACAAATGTTGCATGTTTTCTTTCATATGCAAAAGCTAGAGGGTAAAAAAAGAAAAAAAAGGAACGTCATGAAAGTAAAAAGGAGACCTTTAGGGTGGAGGATGCAGATCAGGGGAAGGGATGGGGGGGATTGAGGGGTGAAATAGATCAAATTATGTTACATACATGTAGGAATATGCCACAATTAAACCCACTATCCTGTTTAATTCAAATACACCAATAAAATAAGTTTTTTCCAAAAATATATAACCCCTATAAAATGCAATCATGCCACCTCCTTCTGTCACTGTCTTGACCTCAGGGATGAAAAATAAGTTTGGTTTTAGGAGGAGGTTTCTAGAATGGGGATAAGGTGGGGGTGAAAGAAGTTCTATACCTTCATGTTCCTTTTTATCATAATGTGTTACTTTTTCATTTCAATTAAACAAAAATTGCTTTGATACCTACTAAGTGTAGAATGCTGGTATATAGAGATGGTAAATACCCAAGCCTTGACCCCACAATCTACAAGGTTGAAGAAGGGAATAATATTTCCACACATAATTATAATACATGGAAGACTATAATAAGACTCATGATAAAAATATAAATGAAGTGTTTGAACAGCATAAAAAGCAACAATCATCATTTAGTGGGGAAGTACTGAACACACTTCATGGAAGTAGGGCAGCATGCAGTACCAGATGGGGGTTCCAGCAAAAAAAAAAAAAAAACCCAGTTTAGCACAATGATGGATTAAATACTGGGGACTGTAATTTTGTGTGTCTCTCAATATTTTCCCCTAAATATAGTGACATCATCAGTAGCACCTCATGAAAATCAAATAAAATCTAGGTTCCTCAAATTCTAATTCCTTTCTAAGCAGCTTTGTCATCTTCTCTTCTATCCACCAAAGAAAATTAGTGGTTGAGTTTGGAAGGACAGAGATTTGAATTCTAATTCAACTACTAATTAGCTGGGTGATGTTGGACAAGTAATTTAACTTTCATGAGCCATTTTATATTTTTTTCTCTTTGATATGGGATAATAATAATCAAATTATTCATTTTAAAGTTATAATAAATAAATTAACATATGTAATTGTGGAACAACTGATATATCTTATAGCAAAAATAGATAAGATTAGGAATCAAGAAATTGATTTGGGTATGCTACATAAAAGCTGAGTGCCTACATACATTGTTTATCCTCTCTGGGCCCCAGTTTCCCTATCTGCAAAATTAGGAGATTGACCTAGATGACCTGTATTTTTTCTAAATTGTAATAGTCTAGGTGCTATAGATGACATTTTTATTTGACTTTGATGGTGGATTAAATTGCATTTGGATTAAATTGAATCAAATTGCCATCATTGAACCTCTAATACATTGAAATTTTATTAAAAGATTGAAAATGAAAGTGATAATAATAATGCATTAGGTCATGAGAGAGACTTCAAAAGGATACAAAAAGCATAGTGGTAGAGCAGGCTCTATTATCATGACCGGATGCAGGAGCAAGTATATGGTAAGTGGCATTAAATTCAAGTGCCAAGCTCAAAGGTGTATGATTTTATTTTTAAAAATTAGAAAATATGCTCACTCTAATTTGAGTATTGGTTATATTGGCAGGTTAGGTCCTGGGTCTTCTTCTTTTGTGTATGTGTGTATTCCTGGGCCTTGAACCCAAAGGCATTCTACCTCTGAGTTACAACCCCATTCCGATTTTATTTCTTATTTGGAGACAGGGTCTCATTAGGTTGAGAGTCTCACTACTTGCTGAGGCTGTCCTCGAACCTGCGATCCTCCTGTCTCAGCCTCCAAAGTACTGGGATTATAGGCATGAGCCACCATGTCCGGCTCTGGGTTTTCTTAATACAGTAAAATTGTATCTAACTATATGAAATTTATTATAGGATGGTAACAGGACACAACACTAGCATGTATATATATGTGTGTGTGTGTATGTATGTATGTATATATATATATATATACATATATATATATATATATATATGTATTTTTTTCTTTTGCAGTACTGGGGATGGAACCCAGGGGCATTCTACCTCTGAGCTACGCCCACAGCCCTATTTTTTATTCTGTATTTTCAGACAGAGTCTCACTAAGTTGCAGAGGGTCTCACTAAGTAGCTGAGGCTGGCCACGAACCTGGATCCTCTGGTCTCAGCTTCCCGAGTACTGGGATTACAAGGGTGCGCCACCACGCCCAGCTAATATTTTTAAAATACTCAACAGTAGAACTAAACATAAAGAACAAAAATCTGAGCTACCACCCTGAGATGAATGACAGATTCAGATCAGCTATTAAATACATTCTTATGTACACTAACAATATTCTCAGACAGAAAACAGGTGGACATTATAATCTAAGAAATGAAGGGTATAACCATTATATTTCGGCTTCCTCAATTATTATTCCCTTTTGCGAAATTTTATCTTTATTTCTCTAAAATGTACAAAAGAGTGTGATGGTACTTGGAAATTCATCAAGAAGACAAAAATCATCATCAATTCAAGGTATCTCGATTAAATTGCAGCGTAGAAACTTAATTCATCAGCATGCATATGTCTGATGTGATGCTGTCCATAGAGTTCATACTCCATAAGGAAAAGGATGCTAGAAATCTTTGGCTAATGAACCTGGTAAATCTAAGATATTACATAAAGTTTAGCATAATATGATTATTTGGGTGATTAGAAATTTTCTGGAGCTGGGCATGGTGGCGCATGCTTGTAATCCCAGTACTTTGGGAGGCAGAAACCAGAGGATCCGGGTTCGCGGCCAGCCTCAGCTCTCTCTCTCTCCCTACTTAGTGAGGCCCTCCACAATTTTGTGAGACCCGGTTTCAAAATAAAGTATAAGGCCGGGCATGGTGGCGCACGCTTGTAATCCCAGTACTTTGGGAGGTGGAGACCAGAGGATCCGGGTTCGCAGCCAGCCTCAGCTCTCTCTCTCTCTCTCCCTGGCTCTCTCTCTCTTTCTCTACTTAGTGAGGCCCTCCGCAACTTCGTGAGACCCGGTTTCAAAATAAAGTATAAAAAATAGGGCCGGGGGTGTAGCTCGGAGGTAGAATGCCCCTGGGTTCAATCCCCGGTACCGCAAAAAAAATAAAAAAATAAAAAAAATAAAGTATAAAAAATAGGGCCGGGGGTGTAGCGCGGAGGTAGAATGCCCCTGGGTTCAATCCCCAGTACCACAAAAAAAAAAGAAATTTTCTGGAAGGGGCTATGTTCCATGTTTTAAATAATTGGTTAATCAAATTATCTCTGATTTTTTAATTATAATGTTATTTGTACATATTGATGGGTCACAGTGTGATCATTTAACCCCTATATACAATGTTTAATGATCAAATCAAGTGTCTCTGATTTTTCTATCTCTGATCAGTGAAATGTTTTACAATTCAGAACTAAAGGAAATACAATCAAATGTGATGTGATGTGTGTGTGTGTGTGTGTGTGTGTGTGTGTGTGTGTGTAGTACTGGGGATTGAACCCGGGGGCATTCTATCTCTGAGTTACATCCCCACTCCTTTTTATTTTTTGGTTTTTGAAACAGGGTCTTGCTAGGTTGCTGTGAGTCTTGCTATGTTGCTGAGGCTGTCCTTGAACCTGTTATCCTCCTGTCTCAATCTACCAAGTATTAGAATTACAGGTGTTCACCACCATGCCCCACTTGACTTTATTTTGTAGTTCTGGGGATTGAACTCAGGGGCATTCTACCTCTGATCTACACCCCCAGCCCTATTTTATTCTTTTATTTTGAAACAAGGTCTCACTAAGTTGCAGAGGGTCTCACAAATTTGCTGAGGCTGGCCACGAACCTGCAATTCTCCTGTCTCAGCCTCCCAAGTACTGGGATTACAAACTTGTGCCACCACGCCCAGCCCCACTTGATTTTGTTAAAATCCAATACTCAAAAGATGTTTTCTCAGCCATATAAAGCTTTTTATAGTTAATTATGGTATTTAATAGTTATGCTTTATAGTTATAAATATCTACTGTACACAGAAGTGCTTCCATTTTATTAAATTATAATTTTTGTTACATATTGATAATTTATAATTGAGTTAGTATTTCAATCCCACCAGCATATTGAAAGTAAAAGAACATCTTTCATTTTGGATTAATATCTTAAAAAATATGATTCTAGTCATACCTTTCCAAATTTTATATTTATGTATTTTTTACTATGGAAATATACTTCAAACTTCCCCAATATATTTGTATTTTCATAGCATTTTCTCTTACAATGTATTCTAGATTGGGAATGACTGCTAACTGATCAGATAAACCAATAAACAATTAATTTGCCCAGCAGTTCATATCTATTCTTATTACTGTATAAGAACTCTATAGATAGGCCTTTTAGTTTTAGATGGATAATAGTGAACTGGATGCATATTCATGGGAGTTTGTAGCAATGGCCCCAATTGGTTCATACCTTTCTGTGGCCATGTCATTTGTTAGTAACCCCCCACTCAGACTTGGGGCTTATCTCTGTGATTTGCTTTGGCAATGGGACAGTAGCTAGCAAATACAATGAAAACAAAGATATAGTTCTTGCACATTAATACTTCTCCTGTACCTCACATTCTGCCACTATGTAAATAAGCTCTAGCTAACCTCTGGATGATAAGAGACACGTGGCTCAGTCATTCCCATTACCCCAGCCAACAGGGAGCCAAACTCCACGCCCTCTGCTAACATCCACAGACCCTTGTGGGATCAGCAGAACAGCTCATCTGACCTGTGGACTTGAAAGTAATAGCAAATGGTTGTTGTTGTTGGTGGTGGTGGTGGTGGTGGAATGTGTGTGTGCGTGTGTGTGTGTGTGTGTGTGTGTGTATGGGGGTACTGGGATTTGACCCAGAGGCCTTCTACCTCTGAGCTACACCCCCAGCCCTTTTTATTTTTTATTTTGAAAAGGGTCTGCTAGCCAGGCGTGGTGGCACACGCTTGTAATCCCAGTACTTGGGAAGCTGAGACAGGAGGATCCGGGTTCGCGGCCAGCCTCAGCTACTTAGTGCGGTCCTCTGCAACCTAGTGAGACCCTGTTTCAAAATAAAGAATAAAAAAATAGGGCTGGGGGTGGAGCTTGGAGGTAGAATGCTCCTGGGTTCAATCCCCAATACAGCAAAAAAAAAAAAAAAAAAAAAAAAAGGTCTGCTAAGTTGGAGAGGGTCTCTCTTAAGTTGCTGATGTTGGCCTTGAACCTGCAATCCCCTTGTCTCAGCTCCCCAAGTACTGGGATTACAGGCCTGTGCCACCAAGCTTGGCACAAATGGTTGTTCTTTTAAGCCACTATGTTATGGATCAGCTTGTTACACAGCCACAATTGACAGATGCAACATGTATAGGAAGTAGATAGCAGAACAAGAACATCTTTTCAAAGAACACTAACATTTTCATATTACATATCTGTTGTTATACTAAAATCCTTTGTCACTGGATTTTTGGTGAAAGAGATAATCTTGGATACGACCCTCTTTCTATCCTTGGTTTTATAGCTATCCAAACATTTTTCATATCAATAAATAATAACCAGGCACTGAGTGCCTGGCCCAGCTTAGAATGATTTAGCAGCTAGACTCCTATTTCTATGTTCATTTGGTAATTATTATATACTGTGTCATACTTGCCATGAAAAATTATTTGCTCTTCTAAGTGAAAATGAGTTCCAAAGTTAACTCTATGCATTTCATTATATCTGACCTTGGTCTTTCCCTTCTCCCAGCAATTCTATATTCATTGGTTCTGTTCATAATTCTGTTTCACCTTCCTTTGGGGAATATGGTAACATTGCATTTCCCCAAGTGTGGTAGACTGTAAAAGTGGCCACAAAATTATGTCATTCTCTCTGTCCATGCCCTTTTGAAATGTGACTTGCAGATCCTTCTAAGAGGTTGAATCTGTTTCCCCATATTTTTTCTTTGTGGTGCTGTGGATTGAACCCAGGGGCATCATACTTCTGAGCTATACCCGCAGCCTATTTTACTTTTCATTTTGAAGCTGGATCTTACTAAGTTGATAAGGCTAGCCTTGAACCTGTGATCCTCCTGTCTCAGCCTCCTAAGAATTGGGATTACAGGCATGTACCACCACACCTGGCTCTGTTTCTCCATATTGACGCTGGGCTTGGCCATGTGACTTTCTTTAGCCTAGGACTGTGGCAAATGAGCCTCACGTTGAGACTTGAGACGCACTTGTGAATTGGGTCTTGCTCTCTTGTTCCTCTTCGGAATCCTGTGACTGCCACCATGTGAACAAGTCAGGGCTAGCCTCTTGATGATGAGGAACACCGGGCTCTGTTGTCCCAGCTGGCAGTCAGCTAATCCTCAGAAACCGAGTTGCCTAGTTGACAAGCAGCTGACCAAAAACACTTGAACGAGCACAGCCAAGGCCCGCAGAAATGTTGAGTTTCACCTAGCATAAATTATTCCCTAAATAGTTGGTGTTTTAAGCTATGAAGTTTTGGGGTAGTGTTATGTCCTTAAAGCTTTCTAATAAAACATCCTTCAAAGTTAGTCATGGCCATCTAATTTGCTTCATCCATTGAAATGTGTCACTTCTGTCAGAAGCTTTTAAGAGCTGGACTGTGATCCTGCATCTTCTTTCTCTTGTCACGGTGACCAGATGGAGGAACTCCATAGGCCCTCGACCTTGAATGGACATGGAACAGTTCTTCCCACCTTCTCCCACACTGACCTATGGAGGTCAAATAGTATAGTAAGAAATAAACCTTTGCATTCAACCACTGAGATTTTGAGTTTCTGTTACTGGAGCAGAACCTAGGCCATTCTGACAAAGGTAGAACTTGGTATCCAGAAAGAGGTAGAGTTATGACGAAAATCTAAAATAGGTGGCAGTAACTTAGAGGCTCAGTGGATGGTAGGAAGGAAACTTGTTAGAGGCTGGAATGTTGGCAATCCATGCTATGGTAAAATATTTGCTAAATATTTGATGTATGTCTCACATTTTTCTCCTTTCTAAATAGAAATGTTTACAATGTTGTTTTAGTCTGCTTTTGTATTGCTGTGACCAAAATACCTGACAAGAACCACTTAGAGGAGGAAAGGTGTATTTGGGCTCATGGTTATAGAGGTTTGGTTCATGGCTGGCTGGCTCCAAGCCAGAAACAGCATGGTGGAAGGGAGTGGTGAAGGATAGCTGCTTAACTCATTGCAGCCTGAAAGGAGAAAGAGAAAGAAAGAGAGAGAAAAACCAAGAATAGATATAGTCCTCAGGACCATAACTCCAGTGACCTACGTCCTTCAGCCACATCCTACCTGATAGCAGTTACCACCCAGTAAATCCACTCAAATTATTAATCCATTAGTAGGTCTATCCACTGATGAGGTTAGAGCCCTGATTCAATTGTTTCACTTTTGAACATTCTGCATTGTAAACACATGAGCTTTTCTGGGGGAAATTCCATATCCAAACCATAACAAACGTGTTATGGTTTGAATACATCCTCCCAAAAAAGCATGTGTTGGAAACTTAGTCTGCAATGTAACAGTGTTGGAAAGTGGGACCTAACAAGTCATGTTGAGGTCAGGAGAGTGGAATGAATGGATTAATGTTATCTTGGGAGTGAGTTTGTTATAAAAGGAGTTTGGACCCCCTTTTAATCTCTTGCCCTCACTTTGCCGTTCTGCATGGGAAGACACAGCAAGAATGCTCTTGCTAGATGCCAGCACTGTTACCTGTGGGAAAAGAATTTCTGTTCGTGTGTGTGTGTGTGTGTGTGTGTGTGTGTGTGTGGTATTGGGGCTTGAGCCCAAGGGCATTCTACCTCTGAGTTACACTCCTAGCACTATTTTTTTTATTTTGGAACAGGGCCTCCCTAAATCGCTGAGGTTGGCCTAGAACCTGTGATCCTGATTCTCCTGTTTCCCAAGTACTGGGATTATAGGCATGTGCTACCACTCCCATCTCATAAATTTCTCTTCTTTATAAGTTGTTATATAGTTTGTGGTATTCTGCTGTATTGGGACAAAATGAACTAAGACACTATAGTTATTTTGTACCTGTCCTACCACTCTATGTTGAGTGTGTGTGTGTGTGTGTGTGTGTGTGTGTGTGTGTGTGTGCATGCGCGCGCACACACGCACATGTGTGTATGAGGGGAAGCTAGACAGCAGGCTTTTTTAGGTCTCTGTAACAAGAGAGGTTTAATCCAGTTTTAACATAGAGACTACAAACAATTACCCAGAGATACTAGACTTTGAGATTAATGCCTTACTGAACAGAACTTCCAGACTGCCTCACTTGTGATAGGAGTGAATGTATTTTGTAGTGTATAGAGAGTGGACTGTAAATTAATGACTAGAAGGATGGATTGCAATAATCCTTGGTGCTATTTATGGAGAAATTCTGGTTATCTTTCTTGAGGGTAAATAGTAGGATTATACTTGCTCAGCTCCCTCAAAGAAAGACATACCTTTATCATATTGTTTGGTCAATGAAATATGAGCAGAATTGACTCATGTCACTTTTAGGAAGAACTAGTTTGTTATTCCTCATCTTTTACTTACCAAACAAGGGGGAACGTTCCAGCCATTCCAGCCTCCTTAAGGATCCAATTGCTTGGTGAGAGCCACTTGGAATGAAGTCCCCTTAACCCCAGAGATGAACATGTACATAAGCTGGAATTTTTGTTTTGTTTTGTTTTAAGTCACAAAGATTTTGGGATCCTTTGTTCATAACCTGTTCATTCTAACTAATGGAGATTACCATAAAAGTGATTAGGAAAGCTACAAAGGCAGATCATCTTAGCAATTATGAGTGGAATTGGTAACTGAAACCATCCACTGATAATTTCCAAAGCATCTTCACTAGTGATTTCACCTGCCTCCAATTGTGATCATTCTAGAAAAGGTAGTTATAAGATTGCAAACTTCACTTAAAAAAATGTATCCCTAGTACCACAATATGGTAATGATGAGGAATAAACACTTTGTCATGAGGAGGGTTTAGAACGTGGAATAAAGATAAGCCACAAAACAGGGAGGATGGTACAGAACTCAATTTATGAGTTTCCAAGAATTAAAACATACTTCCCACAGACTTGTGCATCAATTCCCAGTAATACACAGTAGTTCTCAGCGATCTTTGGGTGCCTTTGCAACTACACAGAATAAATGCACAAGCGCTCCAGTGCAAAAGTAAAAATGTA
The DNA here is from genome assembly GCA_004027185.1 of Glis glis. NCBI lineage: Eukaryota > Metazoa > Chordata > Mammalia > Rodentia > Gliridae > Glis > Glis glis. The sequence goes on from PVJS01028038.1 coordinate 15,258, forward strand.
ACTGAAGTCTCTGTTTAATCAAGATTCCTCTCTCTCAGAAGTTATTTTCTCTAGCACAGAGTAGAATTCATTCCGTAATTGTAAAGTGCCACGCACTGTAGTAGGGGCCAGCAAATGAAAGATGTCTAGATAAGAAGTCTCAGTGGGTCGCTGCCCTCCGGGAGTTCATATTTCGCGGAGCATAAAAAAAAAAAACTTTCCTCCTGGAGTTTTCAGCCAACAACATCAAATCCCCCCTAAATAATTTTCGGTGTGAAGCCCCGCATCTTTCCCCTAATTCTTGGAAATATTCCCTCTTTCGGAGATCTCTTCGCATTGGAAGAACAAGTCAGTGCGGGGGCTCTGTCTGGACCTCTGGCAGTTATTTCAGATGCAGCGGAATGACTGGCTTGACCCTTCTCTGCGAAGGATGGAGATGACAGCGACCCCGAAAAGTTTCCCCTCCTTAAAACATAAAGCGCAGCCTGAACTTGTAAGGGACCCGCAACTCCTGCGTTTCCATCGTGGAACCTAAGGAAGCTCCAGCTGCGGGTCGGGCTGAGGAGCGCGGATAGCGCTCGGTCCCGGACGCTGGGATCCAGAGGCCAAGCCCACCGGGAGCACCGCGCGGACGAGTCCCAGGCCAGTGGGAGAGCTCCGGCGAGCGCAGAGGACCGGCGCGCTCCTCGCCGCGGGACTACAAGGCCCGGCATGCACCGCGGCTCGGCTGCGAGCTCCGCGCCAGGGCCCGGGCGCAAGGGCGCCTGGGAAGTGAAGTCTCGGGCCGGCCCGAGCCCGTCGCCTAGGCAGAAGGGAGGCGTTGCTCGTCCGCTCCTTCAGCACGCGGGTTCCTGGCGGAGCTCCGGGTCCCTCGCTCCCGCTCAGGGTTTTCGCGGGCGGCGGGAGCGGCATGGCTCGCCTGAGTAAACTCGGCGGGGAGGGGGGAGAGAGGAGGGGAGGGGGCGGGGTCAGCGGAAGCGGCAGGTTGCTTCCTTCTCCTCCGCGCTCCCTCCCCGCCTCTCCCCGAGGGGGCGTGGGAGGGGGAGGGGAGGGAAGGGCCGAGGGAAGGTAGTGACACGTGTCAATCAACCCCCTCCGGGGGGCGCGCGCTCCGGGGCTCGCGCCGAGGGCTCGCGCCCCTGCCTCGTGCCTGCGCCGCTCGTATGTAAATGAGGGCGCGTGACGCGGGACGCAGATGGACAAGGGAAGAGAGAGAATGGCCGCTGCCGCCGCCGCTGCTGCCGCCGCCGCCGCCGCCGCCGCTCAGTGCCGGAGCCCGCGGTGCGCGGCGGAGAGGAGAGGATTCCGGCGGGAACTCGACTCCTGGCGCCACCGCCTCATGCACTGTGTAGGTAAGAGCCGCGGCGGGGCCGGGCGCGGCGCGGCGGCGGGGCCGCAGCCCGCGGAGTTTGTGGCTGGGGCTGTAGTTGAATCTCCGGCTCGGGTCAGTTCAATGGGGAGCGCGGTGGGAGCGGCGGCGGCGGCGCTCGCTCGCCTTTTGTCTCGGGGGCTCGTCGCCCGGCGGGGTCCGTCCGCGCCCGCCCGCTCGCTCGCTGCGCGCCTCTCCGCGCCGGGGCTCCCCGGGACCTGAGAGTTGGGACCCGCCGGCGGAGCCCCGAGGAGGCGGCCCGCTCGCGCGTCCCCCGAAAGTCCCGGCGCCGCGGCGGCCGCTGTCAGTCGGGTCGGCGGCCGGGCGCGGGGCGCCGGCGGAGGAAGGCGGGCTGGGCGGTCCGGCCCCCGGGCGCACACACACCCCCTTCTCGCCGGCGGGCGGGCGGCCGAGTCCCGGGACCCGGGCCGGGGACCCCGGCGCTGGGGCGGGCGGCGGGGCTGCGGGCGGGCGGGCCGGCGGGGGCGCCGCCCGGTGGGGCGGGGGGCGGCCAACTCTGCCCTCTCGCGCTCGGCGGCGGCGGCCGCGCGGTGTGTGCGCCTTTAAGAAGGAGCCGCTCGAGCGCTGACGGTTGGGATTTGAAGTTCTTCCTCCCTCTTTGGAAGTCTGGACGGATGGGGGGTGTTGCCGTGGCAACGGCACCCTCTCCCCTCCCCTCGTCTTCCTCGCGGGCGCCCCGACGACTCGGGTCCTCGCTCACTGTCATGTGATGGACTCTCGCCTGCACACACACGCGGCGCCCTCTCCGCCTCCGTCCCCGCTCAGCCGCAGCCCTGCCTCCCTAGCCGGTGGGGTCGACTCGCTGCGGTGCAAACTTCGGGGCCCGGGGCGCTCATCCTGTGGCTTGTTCGGGGTGGCGGGAGATGGTGGGACTGCCCACCTTGTTCCACTCTTCTTCTTGTTGTAAGATTTTTTGCCCGAATGAGACGTGTGCCTGCAGCGGTTATTCAGCAGGTTGGTTAGCGGGCGCCGAGGGGCCGGGGCTCTGGGCGTGTTTGCGTTGAGGGGTTAGAGGTGGGAGGCCGTGGGAAGCCGTGGGAAGCGAGGTCGTGCTGTGCAGCGTGACCGTAGCATCCGCTGCTTCTGCTGAGGAGTAAACCTTGGCTGTTGGCATCGGGAGTAACCGCAGTGCCTTCAGGAAACAACTCTCTCTCCGTGTTTTCATCTGTTCTTGCGCCACCTCGCGCCCCTTCCCCCCCACCCCGCCCTTCTGAGATTTGTTTGGTTAGCGCCTTTTAAGATCTTTCTTGTTTTCACTAGTGAAAAGGAGATCGTGGTAGGATAAACTAGTAACAACTTCAATTCAGAAACGTGTCCTACAGGATATGTTGAATATAGGGAAATGTACAAGAATGAAGGTTGCTCTGATTAGGGGCGTTTAAGTGATGTTTAAACAATTTACTGTTTTATCTTTATAAAATGATTTTGGTCTTACCTATGGGAAAAATCTTTTAAGAGTTCAATAGTGGCTTCACCTATAAACTAAAAAAAAACCTCATGGATTTATTTTATATTAAGGATGTTGGTCTTTGTGTTTCTTGAATACAAAATGGACCCGATTTTATAAATGCTTATGTAAAGATCTCTTTTACTGAAAACCTGTTTAGAAATTGTTGAGTTCAAGTAGGACGGCAGCAGTGCAATACTGGCTCATGATGTTGCTCTGTTGTTTTCCAAGGCACACTAACTTAAGGATGTCTTTGGTCAGTTTTTGTTTTAGAATATTTGGGGGTTTGTTTTTCAAGTCTTCTTATTTAGATACTTTAAGTGTGGCTATGCATCACAAAAATATATATGTTCTCTTGAAAAAAATCAAATTTTAGTTAAATGAGAAAATTAATTGAATTTGATAGAAAAAGGAATTAAATTATCTTTTTGCTTTACCTAGATACTCAGATTTGGAAGACACTGAAAACTGAGTTAATACTGTCTATATTATACTTGTAATGTAATACACAGTTGTACTCGAAAAGACTTTTTTTCCTGAGTTCTAGCCATATTTGAGAATTCTCACAATCCTAGTATACACTTGTTGCTTAAGGTTTTTCAATGTCTTATACTTATGTGAATTGGGATTAAAAATAGTTCGTATAGTTATTTTAAGTTACTTTTTGTTGTTGATATGCATAAATTCATTACTTTGTAAACATTTATAAAGCCTTATTCTTTTCCTTTTGTGTGTGTACATGTGTGACTATTTTTCTGCATTGGATATTCAGTGCTCTTATTGCTTGAAATCATTTTCATAAAACAACATCCTTTTGTTCATCTCTTTACCGTAGATTTCTGACTACTCTTCTGGTTCATTCCTGGTTTTGACTTTTAATTTGGGAAAGAAAATGATCCAGAAGTTATACTTTTAAGCGAGATGGGAAATTGTAGGCAGCTTCTCAGGGTTGTACAGCAAATTAGTAGTAAGCCCTCAGTGAGGTTTTTTATCTCATTTCTTCACTCTTTAATCTGTTTCATTTTCTTATAACTTATATATAATAGTCAAATTTTATAGGGAATAAAGTTATTTTAGTTGTCAGTCACTGTTTATAATTAATTGAAAAGGTAAAGTGTTTGACTTTTGATATAGAAATGTTTACCTTTCTCTAATTGTGGAACTGTCTCTTAGGATTTTGACTACTCTTCTGATTCATTCCTGATTTTGACTTTTAATTTGAGAGTTGTCCTGCAAGCTCTTTGTTCAAATTAATAGCTTTGTTTACAGGGTGCTTTTGTTTACAGGTGCTTTTTATAATTTGATGCATTTTTAAATAAACATACTATGTTATTTTTTTTTTCTTCTCTTTGGTACTAGGAATGGGACCCAGGGGCAATCTACCTCTGAGCTACACCCTCAGGCCTTTTTATTTTTTATTTTGAAACAAGAGTCATGCTAAATTACTAAGGCTGGCCTCAAATCTGCAATCCTCCCGTCTCGGGCCTCCCAATAACTGGGATTATAGGCATGTGCCTCCCAATAACTGGGATTATAGGCATGTGCCGCGTCCAGCATTATGCTGTAATTTTGAGTATGCTCATTTAACAGATGTTTGAGTGCTTATTGGATATGGTAAATAATATTTTATTACTCAGAATGATATTGAGCGATAATAGATACAGTCTGGATCTTATGAAATATATTATCAGTGCCTGGTGAGTCATAAAATTCAAAAGTTTAGAATAAAATAAATGCATTAGTATATTTTAAACATTATCCAGACTTACATTATTTATTAGAATATTTGATTTGGAAGATATGCCAATTTTAAAAATTTTTTATTTTAATATTTTATTTTTACAAAAAATTGAAATAATACAAGGAACTCTTATTAAGCCCTTACCCATATTCACCAGTTGTTTCAAATTTTGTTGTATTCACTTTATAATTTTTGCCCTATATCCACATATGTGTTTGTGAATAATTTGAGAGTAATTTGCAGGCATTATATCTCTTTATCCTTAAAATTTTCTAGAAGGACATTGTCTTACCTAACCACAGTGTACTTATTAAAAAAATCAGCGTATTATTACCTAGTTTATATTCTATATTCAAATTTTCACTGTTTATCTATTTTCTCTATAAATCTTTTCCCCCATTGCAAGATCTACCCTAGGATCATGCACTGCATTTGATCATCATGTCTCTTCAGTCCTTTCTATTTCTTGACCTTGACATTTTTTAAAAGTACAAGGCACTTATTTTGTAGGATGACCCTCAATTTGAATTGTTTTCTCATGATTAGATTGGTTATGCATTTGGCAGGAATACCACTGAAGAGATGTTCTGTTCTTCTCAGTGTATCATATCTTGAGACACATGAGGTTGGTATGTTGGTATGTCCCAGTGTTGATCTTCTTTTTTTTTTTATTTAACGAGCTTTTATTGGTGCATTGGAGTCTTACATTGCAATGAATATCTATTCGATGTTAACATATATGCACACAGGTCTTAGTGCCCCCCCCCGCCGCCCCCCACCTGTATGAAGAACTTTGAAAATTTGGTTAGGGTGGTATTCTCTATATTTCCCCATAAAGTTATTATTTTGTGTAATAAGTATGCAGCTTATGAAAAAGTGTCTTGAAGAACAGCATATTGTTATAGTCTCATCAAAACTTTACCCACAAGTTTCAGCATCCAGTGCTGATTTTCTGACTTATTCCTTCTGTTATTAAAAGTTGACATTTTGTCATAAAGCAATCTTTCCTATCTTCTTCCTTTTGTTTATCCATTTATTTTTATCAGTATGAATTCATTAATTCTTACTCATTGGTTATTTTTTTATGTGTGGTACTGAGGATGGAACCCAGGGGTGAATATTCTACCTCTGAGCTACACCCCCAGCCCTATTTCTTTTTTATTCTTTATTTTGAAACAGGGTCTCACTAAGTTGTGGAGGGACTCACTAAGTAGCTGAGGCTGGCCACGAACCCAGATCCTCTGGTCTCAGCCTCTCAAGTACTGGGATTACAAGTGTGCGCCACCATGCCCGGCTACTCATTGGTTATTAAGTCTATCACTATCATTTTGATTCTCAAATCATGCCCGGTTTGGCTAATGGGAGCCTCATCAATCTGGTTTCTGAGTATGTTGACCCTCTGCCTCCCAAAGCAAAATATTTCGGGTTTATGTGCTGCTTTACTTGTCCCATCTCTGACATCAGCTATTTCTCTAAAATGACCTCCATTCCTTTTAATGGAAAATAAATTTAAATACCAAAATCTGACACTAGGCTTTAGGACTTTTTTTTTTGTGGTACTGGGGATTGAACCTAGGGGCATTCTACCTTGGAGCTACACCCCCCAGCCTTATTTTTTTATTCTTTATTTTGAAACAGAGCCTCACTAAGTAGTTGAGGCTGGCCGTGAACCTGGATCCTCCCGTCTCAGCCTCCCAAGTACTGGGATTACAAGTGTGCACCACCACGCCCGGCTTTTAAACCTGTTTTTAAACTCATTTTTTTTCTGATATAAAAGCTAATAATCGTGTAAGTTCCCCCACCCCTAAAATTATACAACAAAACAAAATGGAAAAGATCAGGTTAGAATCATTCTATAATGTCTAGTGTCTTTTCTACATAACACTGTTCAGGAGAAATAAAACGGGAGCCAAATATGTAATTTTAAATCTTTTGGTAACCACATTAAAAAGGCAATCTTATTTAATGTTAACATTAACCCACATGGGAATTATTGAGTCCATTTACATTCTTAATATTGAGTCTTCAAAATAGGTATTTTACGTTTATAGCACGCCTCAGTTTGGACTAGCTACATTTCAATGATGCTTAATAGCCATATGTGGCAAATAGCCACTTTATTGGACAGTTTAGTTCTATGTTGATTACCATGGTACCATTCGCCTAAAAATCTATTGATAGTAAACAAACCTATAGCTTAATTTATCTTTTCCCCAAATCTTCTATTTGGATAGCATAAGACAGAAAATAAGAATATAGGTTCTAGAACTAGACTAACTGCATTTGAATCCAAGTGTTACCACTTACTGGTGTGGACAAGTTTCTTTTTTTGTACTGCAGATACTTCATCTGTAAATTGGAGATAATTCTGTTGTTTGAGATTGAGTTGTGTTGATAATATGTTAATGTGTCTTCCATATAGAAAGCATTCGATATGGTAGCTGCTATTATTATTACTATTATTTACTGTTTTGCTCAGGTTATTAACTGCTAGAGCTTTACCTTTTGCCAATATATTCTTTCTGGTGGGAATACTGGTGAATAATAAAAAAGATTATGGGGCATGTTAGCTGAAAGATAGTAAGGGCTTGAATGATCTGTATTTGAGAGTACTCTGGACCCACAGAATTACAGTTTCAGAATCACAGACTATCACTTAGCTTAATCCATCTTTTTATATGAAGAAACCAGAAAGCATTTAATGCCTTCCTGAATTCTAAGGAATCTTTTGGCTATCTGGTAACTAAAATCAAGAAATTAGTTTTTGTTCACTTAAAAAATCTTTATCATACTAGATCATCTTGAAGCTATCCTTGGTTGGTATTTACTCTCTATTTCAGTTTTCCTGTTATCAACTTGATACTTCTTTATCAACTTGATACTTCTTTCTGGCTGCTGCTTGCCTCCTGCTCTTTTATCTTACCACTAACTTTTCTTGTGTCTTGTTGCCTGGCTATGTAAGTCCTAGAAGAATAAATTTACTTAGAAATCTGGATGGGTGGGTACTGGTATGGAAGGGTGAACTAGCAAAAACTTTGGCTGTGCATTGTTTTTTTCAAGCAAATGTGTTATCCTTTTTTAAAAGATGTAGATTGTGGTTAACATCTAATAGCATGCATAGACAAATGGAATCATGGTGCTGGTGAGTAGTTGAACAGTTAAGATAGATCTTCCAATTTTCTTTGTAAAAAAATCCGTTTGTCATTTTTTCCTGCAGATATTGAAATTGTATGTACTCCCAGATCATTTTATACTTGGAAGAATAAAAATCTGCCATCTTTGAGACCAGTGTGTGAATTCTGTAATGTTAAAGATGCTAGTTATGAGCTGTAGATTAGTCTTAACATAATGTAGCCTCTTTTCTCTATGGTGCCATGTCTTTGTGCCTGTGCTACTTCCCTTGGATGGCTATAAGTGTGTACCCCTCCCTGACTGACTGCAGATAAGTTGCTGTTAATGTGTGCCCACATTCCTCTTGCTTGTCTTACCCTCCAACCATGGTCTTCAGTTCTACCACAGTGCGGTCTTGCAAGTAGCAATAAAGGTATGTAGATTTTTAGTTATATAACTTTTCCTTCCTCATTAGTATGTCTAGCCTTTCAATTAAATTATCCTATTTTTTGTGTCCATAGAGTTCTAATCTCCTTTTTGGTAATATTCTTTCCTTTTGGTAAACAGATGGTCAATGACTTAAAAATGGTTCAACTTAAGATTTTTTTTTTTACTATATAATGGTGCATTATATATACCATTTGAATTTTGATTTTTGATGTTTTCTCTGGCTCATGTACAGTATGATACTTTTGAGATGGCTAGGCAGCAGCAGTGAGCCACAGCTCCTAGTCAATCACAGGTTCTTGAGAGTAACCAACATACTCTGCAGTGTATTGTTGATACCATAGTATTCAACAAATTACATGAGATATTCAGCCATTTATTATAAAATAGGCTTTGTGTTAGGTGATTTTGCCCAACTGTACAGTAATGTAAGTGTTCTGAGCACGTTCAAAGCTAAGTTATGATCAGGGCATCACCCCAGGGTAAATCAAGTCTACGTGCTAGCATTCATAGCTGATAGCAGTTAGAGCACCAAAGGCATAGGTTCAAAATTTTGAGAACTCACTTAACTTTACTAGAGTCCATACTTAGGGCTTAATTTGTAGGCAAGAAATCCTTTCAAAAGTTCATTCACAATAGAAACTAGATGAGAAAATGTGAATGGGTCCAGAGGAATCTATTGCTACTACTAGAAAACTAATTAACAAAATGATACCATCTTTGCATTTGAAGAATAGCACTTTGTTCTTACTTAAACCTAAGTAAGAATTTTGTTCTAAAAATGTTTGTTTGCTAGAAAATAAAACATAATGAGGAATTATTTTATCTCATCCTCTTTCCTTTCATATAGTTTTCCCATAATTGGCAACAACACTATCCTGCTTACATTTACTGTTTTTCTTCTTTTTTTTAACTTTAATCTGTTTCCAAGTTATTACTTTCCTTACAATATCTCATGGATTCAATTTTTCTGATGCAGTAAGCACTTGGGCAAATTCAGGTAAGATTCTGGTTTATATTAGTATCCGTATTGCTGATTTTATTGTCTTCCAGTAAAACATACTATAAATCATTGTTTGAAATAGCTGCTTTGATTTCATAGTTTACAAAGCAGTTACATCTCTCATTTGTTTTTTTTTCATCAACTAAAAGCTATTGACCATATTCAACTAGTTGACATAGTCTATCAGATATTTCTTTTTTCTCTTTTAGTTTCTTTAGACCACCTAACCCTTTTCATCTGATTTTATTTCCTTTTATACACATTGTCCTAAATTCTTTAGTATCTTTTTAGTCGTTCTTCTATCTTGCATCTTCAGTCACCTTTAAAATTCAACCTCAACTTAGAGTCTTTTCTAAAGTACTTATTGAAAAACAGTTTCAGACATTTCTCCGTTAATTCAGATTGGCCAGTTCTTTTCTGATGGAAGTGCAGAGTGTGTACATAGGAAGTAACTTTGTCCATTAGTCTTCATATTTAAATGATAAACTGTTTAGAGATGGGACTAAGTTTTCATAACTGGTAGGAAGGACTAAATGGAAAGAAATTTCCTTCTTAATCTCTATCATAATCTTAGGTACAAGTGTGTGTGTGTGTGTGTGTGTGTGTGTGTGTGTGTGTGTTTGTGTTGCTAGGGATTGAACCTAGGGGCATTCTCTCTCCAAGCTACACCCCCAACTCCTTTTATTTTTTTATTTGGAAACAGGATCTCCATAGGTTGTTGAGAGTCTGACTAAATTGCTGAGCCTGGCTTTGAACCTGTGATCTTCTTGTCTCAGCCTCCCAAATATTGAGATTACTGGAGTGCACCACCATACCCAGCATAAACATGTTATTTAAATCCATGGAAATTAATGAGATTATCTAGGGATGTTTAAGAGATAGAGTAGAGGATTCAGTACTACACCTAGAGGAATATTAACATTTCTTGAATAGAGGAAGAGGAACCTCAAAGTAAGGCCACTGAACATTTACACTGAAAAGTAAGGCCTTTGGATATGTAGTAAAACTAGGAGAGTTCTATCACCATATACAAGAGGACAGAAGAATTTTACAAGAAAATGAATTTATTTATACATGTTGATGAGATGTCAGGTACATAGGTGAAATAGGGAAGTGCACATCATTTTTGGCAACATGGAGGTTCTAGGTTACCTTGACTAGATGAATTTCAGCAGAGTGATGGAGATGGCAGCCATATTGTGATAGGTTAGAAAGTAAATAAAGAAGAACAAAATAACAGCATTTGCAAGAAAATGGAAAGATCTGGAGAACATTATGTTAAGTGAGATTAGCCAATCACAAAAAATGAAGGGTCATATGTTTTCATTAATATGCGCAACTTAGGGAGTAGTGGGGACACAAAAGGGACTCCAATGACAATGGAGAACCCTCAGTGGTGCAAGGGAAGGGGTACAA
>PVJS01028039.1:0-25791 GCA_004027185.1 Glis glis
ACTTTCTTTTGAAACCGGGTCTCACGAAGTTGCGGAGGGCCTCACTAGGTAGAGAGAGAGAGAGAGACAGGGGGAGAGAGAGAGAGAGAGAGAGAGAGCGAGCGAGCTGAGGCTGGCCGCGAACCCGGATCCTCCGGTCTCTGCCTCCCAAAGTACTGGGATTACAAGCGTGCGCCACCACGCCCGGCCTAAAGCTGATTTTGATTCATAACAAAAGGCAATCCTGGTTTCCACAAGTATTTCCAGTGTATGGATCCACTTCTTGGATACCCATGGAAGTCCACCTCTCTTACTGTCATGCTTATCTTTACAATATAATCTTTATTTCAGCTCCCTGGGATGAGTAGTAGTTCCTTAGATATGCAATGATTTACTTATCTAGTACCTATTATCACTTAGGCTATATCCAATCTGAGAATCTCTCATCTTTATTAGAATAGTTTACTCCACATTTATTGGGGTAACTTTTCCTTCCTGACATCCTTCATGTTTCTTGTTCACTGTATGTCCTTGTGGCTTCTTGCCAGCCCCCTCTTTTTCTATTTTTCTCCCTTTTTCTGTCTGTAGTTGAAATTAAGTTTTCTTTGCTCTCTCCCTTTGTTTTCTAATGGAGAGGTCAGCAAATTATGGACCATGGACCAAATTCAGTCCACTGTCTATTTTTGTATAACCCACAAATTAAGAAGAATAGTATTTTGTGATGCCAGAAAACTATATGAAATTAAAATTTCAGTATTTATAAACAGGTTTTATTGGAACTCAGCTAAACCTGTTTATTTATGTATACTGCCCATGGCTGCTTCCGGGTTACAATGGCAGTGTGTGATCAGTACAACGGGGACATTATGGTCCACAACCTAAAATTTACTACCTAGATCTTTATGAAAACAGTTTGCTAACTCCTACACTATTGGCTCAGAAACTGTATACTCCCTTTTGTTCCTTGAGTGGTCACTCTTAAAATGTTTTCACCTTTCCATCTTTGAAAAACATATTTAAACATATACAACTGAGTTAATTATTAATCGTCCCCAAATAAAGTATGTTCTTGATTCTACCACTGTTTAAACAGGAGAATTTCAGTTTAAATCTAAGATTAAATTTTTAGAAGTTAAAATAGTAATGCCTAAAAGTATATTCTATTGTCCTTCTTACAAAATTTGTAGAAATGGTCCAAAAACTGCTGTTATTACTATAACACATTCCTTAAACTTCATAAAAACATTTTTAGTTATTTAGACTTAGCCCTAAATTTGCTGGTTTCTTTGCTTATCATTGTTTCTTGTAGCTTATATCTCTCTGTTAGTCCCCTTCTTCAAAATATTTCCTTTAAAAAATTAGCCTTTGCATTCCTGAAATGCATTTATTTTGTTTTCATTTGGATGCTAGTTGGCTAAAAACAGAATTTGTGGTTCCAAATCATTTTCTTCTCAGAATTTCAAATCTACTTCCACAATCTTCTCTAATTTAATATGGCTGATAAGAAGTCTGATATCAATCTGATTTGTGAAGATAACCTAATTTTTTTCCTCTGGAAGCATTTACGATTTTTTCTTTATCCTTGGTTTTATGGAATTTAACCAGTCTGAGTCTCAGTAAGGAACTTTTTCATTAATTCTGCTCAGCAGTTTGTAAACTCTTCCAATATCTGAGTCACTTTTTAATATTGTGAACATCCTTCTATTACTTAAGAAAATATATTTTTTCTCTTTATTTTTTCATATTTTCTGTCTGGAATTTTTATTAGATGTAAAAAGCTATAGATTCCTCCTCTCATACTTTTCATCTTGTTTTCATTTGGCATTGTGTTCAAGGAAAATCCCTCACTTGATCATCTAACTCACTAATCTGCTCTTCAGCTATGTCTGTCCCACTGAATTTATTTCAACAATCATATTTTTTATTGTCAAGATTTGCAATTTATTCTTTTTCACACCAGCCAGTTTTTATGAGTGAATATAAATATAATAAAAATGTTTACTGAATGCTTACTATTTGTCTGGTACTATTTTAAGTATTATTCACTAATTCAATTAATTATCAAGACAACTTTATAAAATAGGGATAAGAATTATTATCCCTATTTTATGGATGAGGAAACTATAAGACAGAGATAAGAATTATTATATAAAATAGGGAATTATTGTTCTATTTTATGGATGAGGATACTGAGGCCCACTGAGACCCAAACAACTAGCAGGTAGTAAAACCACATTTCAAATATAGGTAGTCTGGCCCCAAAGCTATTTTACTGTACACTAAATAGCCTCTCTGCAATAGACACTTGTATCCTATAGATATCAATCACAAATAGTTTAAGTTCTTCTCAGAGAATTATTTATTATTCAGAGATTAGACCTGCCATTTTTTCAGTACTCTCTTTAAAGCTGTGCACTTTCCTCAAATATTTATTCATTTTGTATTTCATTTACAAAAGATGTTCTAAACTGAATAATACTAACAGAATGTATTTCTCCGCTCCATGTAAGAATAAATTCCCCTTGGGGAAAGGGAGTATAACAATATCCTTGGGGTTTTACTATAACACTTTTTTAATATTCTGTGTATCTTCTAGAAACTCCAGAATAGGCGATAAAATAGCTGAGTCATTTCTCCTCCTGGACCTTTGCTCAGAAGATATGGGTGCCTCCCCCTGGAGCCTCTGCCTTCTTAAGTTCCACATACATATCACCATTACAATGTTGTAATTGTAATCAACATTACAATGTTCTAGTCTTTTTAACTTCCTTTAGTTTAAATGTTTTTCTTCTCCTAAAAATCACAGGCACATCTTGTAAGGTATTTTTTTCTTTGCATTTCACTGTCATTAATGCATATTTTATTCATGTTTAAAGCAATATTCAGAATTTTCTTAACCTTGTTGAGATCTTCAAAACACATATTTTTATGCTATTTTATACTTTATGAGCTAATTAATGACAGTGGAATTTTTAAAATTTAAAACTAATCCATATGACTCATTTTTTTCATACTTTTCCATTGTAGGATATTCTCTTTAACCTCAATTTCTCAGGTGAGGGGTGTGCAACTGGCAAGTTAAAAAGATAGAATCTGTGGATTCTGGCATAGCTCTTCTACTGCTATCTTCTTTCTAAAACCCCATTTACGCTATCACCATTGCCGTGTCAAAGCAGATGTGAGCAATCCCTGAGTATTCTCCATTTTCCAAACCTAGACCACAATTTTAGAGCCTAGTTTTCTTTGACTTATATTCCCTTTTATCAAGCTTTTAGAGCTGGCTTAAAAACAAAAAACTATTACATATATATACTAGTAAATATATATGTTTTTGGTACTGGGGATTGCACCCAGTGGCATTTGACCTCTGAGCTATACCCCCAGCCATATATATACATTTGGGGCAGGATGGGAAACAGGGTCTAAGTTGCTGAAGATGGCCTTGAACTCATGATCCTCCTGTCTCAGCCTCCCAAGTAGTAGGTTACAGGAGTGCTCCACCACACCCAACTACTTAAATATTATGCATTCTTTTTCAACAAAAAGTAAGTTTATTCACCATTTTTCTTTTTTTAGTGTAGATGAGATACAGTTAAGGGAATCATAAAAATATCTGTACTCCTACTGCTCTAAAAACTGAACCTCAAGGATAGGTAAACATTTATCACTGCTGTCTGCATATTCATTAATTCAATATGGTATCTACAATGGCACTATGCGTGTGACACTGGAAACAAAAAGCAACGTGGAAGAGATAGATAGCTGCTCCGTTCAACATTCTTTTCTTTTTTTGTGTGTGTGATACTGGGGATTGAACCCAGGGGCGTTCTACCTCCGAGCTACACCCCCAGCCCTATTTTTTATACTTTATTTTGAAACCAGGTCTCACGAAGTTGTAGAGGGCTTCACTAAGTAGCTGAAGCTGGCAGCGAACCCAGATCCTCCGGTGTCCGCTTCCCAAGTACTGGGATTACAAGCGGTGCACCACCACACCCGGCCATTCAACATTATTTTCAACTCTGAATAGAGGATACAGATGCGACCAAAGAAATGCTACCCAAAAGTTTCTAATACACAAACAAATACAATTTTTTTGGTAAAAATATTATATCCCAAAGATCATGAAGCTGGGTGTGGTGGTGCATGCCTGTAATCCAAATGACTCAAGAGGCTGAAGCAGGAGGATACCAAGTTTGAAGCCAGCCTTGGCAACTTAGCAAGACCCTGTTTCAAAGTAAAAATAAAAAGGCTGGAGGTGTAGCTCAGTGGTAAAGTGCCCCAGGGTTCAATTCCCAGTTGTGCAAACTAAATAAATAAAATCATGAAAAAATACTGTACTTACTCAGTGTGTATTTATGTATAACAACAGTAGTTTACAAATAAATCCATGAGTTAATAAGCAAGTAGTTATGTCTACTGTGGAAATTCTGGCTTGACATGCATATTTACTGGTAGCATTTTGTTGGCAAGATGAGGATTCTTGGATCTGCTTCTAATTTGGGGTTCACACTAATATAGAACCAAAACTTTTATACTTTGAGAGTTGCCATCTGATTAATCTAGATAATCAACTATCTGAGATATCTAGTCCTGTTAAAAGCTAATTTCTAAGCTAAATATGTTACATATTATACATGACTAAGCTAAATATATTATATTCTATACACTGAGAGGATCTATAATCAGAAAGATACATCTTAATATCAACTAGCATGTGGTAGCAGAATAATTATAAACCCCTCTTCAAGATGTCAACACCCTAATTACTTGAACAGTAGATGTTAACTGGCAAAGGGCAATTAATGTTGTTAATCAACTGAATTTGAGGTAGGGAGATTATCCTAGTTGATTCTAGTGGACTCAGTGTAATCACAAGGGTTCTTAAAAGTGGAGGAGAGCCAGGCATGGTGATGCATGCCTGTAATCCCAGGTCCTGAAGAGGCTGAGGCAGGAGGACTACAAGTTTGAGGTCAGCTTTAGCCACTTAGTAAGACCTTTTCCCCAAAACAGAAATTTTTAAAAGGGCTGAGGATGTAACTCAGTGGTGGAATATTTGCTAATTACGGGTAAGACCCTGGGTTCAAGTCCCAGCACCACGAAAAAATTTTAAAAAGTAGAAGAGAGAGACAGAAGAAAGCTCAATATTAGAGTGATCAGATGTGACAAGGACTCGACCAGCCATTGCTGTCTTTGAAGATGGAGGAAAGGGCCATAAATCAAGAACACTGGTATCCACTAGAGCTGGGAAAGGCAAGGAAACAGTGAAAATGTGGAAGAACATTTTTAATTCTTATCTACATAATATGTCTCTTCCTGACATTCATTACATAATGGTGTAACAGAAATATCTGCGTAGCAGCCTGCAAACGGAAACCAGTCCTACCAATGCCTACCAGCCCCGTAGGACCCACTTCAGACTTCTGACCTCTACAACTGTAATATAATAAATCTGTGTCATTTAAGCCACTCTATTTATAGTATAAGCACCAAGAGCAAACTTATACAGAGCATAATCTGTATACAGATTTTAGTTTCTATTACCATTCTTCAAGAAAAGAAACTAAGACTCCTTAAAGAAATGCTGAGTCTAGACCTGAGGCAGGGAAAACACAAGATGAACCTGGAGAGTCTTGAAATGCCTGAAAATATGTGGATTTAAATGAAAAAAAAAAAAAAGATGGGAGTATGTCAAAAGTACACAAGAGCCAACTTTGGAAAACTTTCCATATTCAAAGCTAGAACAATTTTTGCAACAAAAAATGACAGAACTGTTATAACCCAAAGAATAAAGTAAATATTGATGGGTCCATATTGGCCTAATTAAATAACTAAGTAAAATAAATGGGGAGAAAGGACAAATCTTTACAGAATTGCAAGTAATATATGTAGATACTCCCTACTCCAGGAGGCAGAGCTTAATTCCCTCTTTCCTGCCCTCCAATATAGGCTATTCTTAGCAAATACAGTATATAAAGGAGAAAAGAGTAACTTTGTGGTAGAGAAAACTGGCAATGTCATCTTAACCAAGTGACTAACATTAACATCACCAAGGATAAGTCACACTGATATCATGAACCTCTCTGATATGATATGAAGACAAGGGCACCTCACCTTGGTGGCACTGTCCCTCAAATCCACAACCCCTACTAATGAATACCATTGAGACAAACCCAAATTGAAGAACATTCTTGAAAATGCCCAACTAGAATTTTTCAAAAGCATTCTGAAAAACAAAGATTGTCACAAAATGGAAGAAAAATAGATATATAATGACTATTATACTAATGTTAGTCTCTTGTTTTGACAAATATACCAAGTGCATGTGAGATGTTAACATCACAGAAAACTGGATGACGAAAATAGATATTCTTTGTGCTATTTTTATTAATTGTAAGTAAATTTAAAATTATTCCATAGAAAAAGTGTATTTCAGAATAAATGATGCAAAACTCTGCTTAATTAAAAACTCCATAAACAATATAATTCTAAAATCAAGACCTTAATATTCTTATTTAGAAGTCACTTATTGCCACATCACTTGACTTTAATAGTTGAAGATTATCAGTAACATCACTTTTTTTTTTTTTTTTTTGCTGTACTGGGAATTGAACCCAGGGGCATTCTACCTCTGAGCTACACCCCTAGCCCTATTTCTCATTCTTTATTTTTGAAACAGGGTCTCACTAAGTTGCAGAGGGCCTCACAAGTTGCTGAACCTGGCCGCAAACCTGCAATCCTCCTGTTTCAGCCTCCCAAGTGCTGGAATTACACACATGCGCCACCACGCCCCGCCCATCAGTAACACCACTTTTAAGACACAGTTTGGATATTGTTTTCACTGTGGAAGAACATTTTTAATTCTTGGCTACATTAATATGTCGCTACCTGATATTCATTACATAATGGTGTAACACTCAGAAATATCTGACTTCAAGCATAAGGAAAACATTTTCAGCAAGATATATTATGATAAGAAAATAAAGAGGGGAAAAAGCCACATAGCTTTATTTTTTTAAAATAATGATATAGAGCCGGGCGTGGTGGCGCACTCTTGTAATCCCAGTACTTGGGAGGCGGAGACTGGAGGATCCGAGTTCGCAGCCAGCCTCAGCTACTTAGGCCCTCCGCAACTTCGTGAGACCGGTTTCAAAATAAAGGATAAAAAAATAGGGCCGGGGTGTAGCTCGGAGATAGAATGCCCCGGGTTCAATCCCCGGTACCACAAAAAAAGAAATAATGATATATATAGTAAATACAGCAGTAAATTAATCCCCTTTACCCCCAGGATTGCAATGATGCCTTTCTCTTTAAAAATACCATCACAGGGATGAGATGTAGCTCAGTGGTAGAGTGCTTGCCTAGCATGCCAGAGGCCCTGGGTTTGATCCTCAGCACTACATACACACAAAATATAAATGAATAAAAATACTATCACAATTTACAGATAGCTAGCCACCAGAGAAAGACCAACCAAAGACACTGGAGTCAAATTACATATTGAAATTAAGTTAACAAACAACAATAAGGTACAATGAGATCATCTCTCATATCATTTTACTGTTATTGCAAAGTGCCATTTCAAAGTTACCTTGAGACTTATCACTGTAAATTTATTTTATTTGTGCTTTACCACTAAACACAAAGCAGACCTAAAAACCCTAAAGCTCACCCAAAATTCCTGTACTGCTTCCCCCTAAAATCACCCTGTTACAAAAGCACAGCTTTTAGTTAATTTTGGAATGTACTTACTAGTCGAAGCAAAGGAATTCCTTAATTTTCAGCAAATCTGTGGGCACTGAAAGTCCTAGAGTCCTCCTGGCTCACTTTTGGAATGCCTAGCAGCCTGAAGCAATGTGTATCTCACTGAGATATTAGCAATGGCACACATCAACAGGATATCCAATTTAGGTAACCAATTGTATTAACTTCAGTAAGTGATTGATTGGGTAACCTTAAAGCCCAGAGCCATTTCTCCCAGCCAAGAAAACTGTCAACCTTCATGAAGCTCAGAGCTTATTACACTGTTCTCAAGAGCTGGCTAACACATTAAAACAACAACCTTCAGTTAAGTTACAATGCCACCCTAAAACACTACTTAGTTCTCAATGTAATTCTAGAAAGAAGCATAATCCTGATAGACTGCCTGGAACATAAGCTAACAAAATTAGCAAAATTTAACTTTTCTTCCCATAGTACCTCCTCACTGTGAATGCTCACCCCACCCCAGTGTATGAAAATTCATCTTAGCTGAGCAACTCTGGCAATTGAAACTATAAAATCAACAATTATGAGAACTTATTTCAACTACCAATAGCACTGCTAAGATGAAATGATGTGTTGTGTGTCCAAAAACAAGGAAAGATGTGTATATGTGTCTTCTAGGCAACAGAACCAGAATGTGTTTATCTCACAAAACAATATTTTGGTCAACAATTAACCAAAGACAGCAGTGGAACAGTGATCCTATAGGATTATATCGCTTGGTGACTGTGTAGCCATCTTAGATGGTATAAGTATACTTTATGTTTGCACAATGACAAAATCAACTAGTGACACATTTATCAGAACATATCCCCATCATCAAGCAACACATGACTGTATTTTACTAACATTTACAAATACACTTATGAAATTATATAAAACTGAAAATCTGAACACATAAAACATTATTTTTCCAATCCACATATGATTCCTTGTATTGCAGCACTATGATTGTAGTCAGGTTTCTACAGTGCCCTGACAAAGTGTACAACAGATTTTAACTGAGTTGTTCTTATTCATTATCTTTACAAAGAAAAATGCATATAGAAAACACCAAAGAAATTTAAAATAAATTCTAGTCATTTCTTTAAATCAAGTTTAACCAAAAAATTCTTTAATATTTTGGTAGTTTGTATTTAATGAAGCTAAATTTATGAATAACCTCTTCCACAGTTACAATTATCCTCTGAAATCAGTCTACTATAGGAGCTTCTGAACCTTCTCATAGTCTTTGAGTATCCAAAAAACTGAAAATGGATAAAACGTATTCTTCAGAGGCCAAGATATTTCATGCTGATTTCTCTCTGATCTCATTCTGAACATCTCACTATACCACAACTTGTGATTTTCCTAGTTTCTAACATTACATTATGTGGCAGTTTTAGAATTCTAGAATTCTATAACAATTTAATTTAAAATCGTGAGGTCATGTCAAAAAATGTGTGTTTGTGTGTGTGTGTGTGTGTGTGTATGTGTGTGTGTGTTTTGCTGGGGATGGAACCCAGTGGCATTCTACCTTCAAGTTACACTCCCAGCCATATTTGACTTTTTTATTTGGAAACAGGGTCTCACAAAGTTGCTGAGAGCCTCGCTAAGTTGTCAAGGCTGACTTCAAACCTGTGATCCACCTGTCTAGTACTGGGATTACAGGCCTGCTCTACCACGCCTGACTTAGAAAAATTTTAATACATGACTTGGACAGTTTTTAAAGCTCTCTCTTATATTTACTCTTCTTTTTATGCCTTCTAAAGACTCAGACTGTTCTGCCACTCAAGTGTGATTAATTATACAGAGAAACCAAGAAGCCATGACTTGGGTGGGAACAAAGGACACACTCATTTCCTGGTACAAAAATCACCAGGCATATGGACTTTTTATGGTACTTTTAAGTTTATTATTTAATTGTACTAGTTATTATTAAGTGGTTATAAAGTTGGCTAAATGTAAAAATCTATATGCATAACACCATTAGAAACAGTTGAAATCTATAGGACATTTTTTCTTTAATTTAATTTTGTATATCTTAGCAAAGCCTATGTATATATCTTAGCAAAAGCTATGGATTAGGAAAGTTCAGAAAACACCAGCACCTAGTATAATGCTTTGAACCAATAGTGTGAAAAAATGTGAATGACTTTAATAGTTAAGTAGAGTTTACTTACCAAGTTACAGTTTTAGAATGGGCATATTACATACAAAATGAATGAACCAATTAAAATAATGTGTAAACAACCTACCAAATCCAGGAACACTTTTGAGACTGGCTTTGAGGCATATTTTCTCCAATCTGAGGTAGCTGTATCTCATCAGACAATTCCACAGGAACATCCAGTCCATTCTTGTCCGATGGTTCATGATGATGACACTTCTTTCTCCAGGTACAAATGCATCACCTGTTATAATCACTTTTACACCAAACATAGTCTCCAACAATGCCTAAGAAAAAAGAATATAGATATATAGCAATTTAAAGTTATGATTTCCCATAGGTAAATTTTATCATGTTCAATAAATATATCTTATGATTTCAAATATATAGAAGTACAGTATTTCCCATAATTCTTCACAATAAATCAGGGGGCAGGGAGTTAGTATAGAAGAATGAGGTTATAAAGTAGTATTTCTATTTTTCAGTTCTTCTACTAATTTAAATTTCTAACAGTTTCCTAATAGAAAAATGCTAACTGTCCTTGAAATTTTTAATATATAGTATTAAGTTAAAAAGAAAAAAGTACAAAAAGTATACAAGATTCCATTGTGTAATTTTTTTAAGGATATAGATATATATAAGACTATATTTCTTTCTAAGGAAGATAGCCCAAAAATATGTAACATGGGATACAGGGCTGAAGAAACAGAAAATTAAAATTTTCATTTTATACTTTTCTGTAAAATGATCTTATCTTAATAAAAAATATATGTATTTAACAATACATACAGAATAAAATAACTATACGTTTATTAAAATGCTGCAGCCCTAGTACCAATAATAGTGTCTGGCACATGGTAGATACTCAACTATTTGCTGAATTTGTTCAATTAACTTTTTTAATGGCTATGAATATATGAAATATTTAGAAGAAAAGTATATATTACAGACTGAAGTTCTTAAAAGTAAAATAATAGATAAGAAAACTTGATTATTGATTTCAATCTCTTTCGTTTTTATTTTTTTGAGATGGGGTCCTGTTATAATCACGGTTGAAGATTCCAATGTGTATTTGCATTACTATACTGAAATTAGTAAGGATATGAGAGAAAGGATACGGGGGGGGGATAAGATCATAGAAGATCTGAATACCACTATCAACATTCTTGGCCTAACTGACATATACCAAACAACTACAAAATACAATGACATTAAAAACTCATGGAATCCTGTGCCATAAAACAAATCTCAATAAATAGCAAAACTGATAGTAAGGGTCAATAGCAAGACTGACAGTAAGGGTTGAAGCCAGTTCCCAGTCCCAGAGGAAGGGGGAGTGTGAACTGGAATGTGACACAAGGCCATCAGTTCAGGATCAGAGGAAGATATGCTCAGAGCAGTGTGCGTGACTTTACAGAGAGTACCTGGGTATTCAAGGTCTCTATGTATGCACTCTTACCTTACAGATGTTGTTAACCTACTCTGGAAGATAGGAAATCACTTTGTAGCTAAATTTTGTACATTGCTAAATTCTGTGATTATTAGGAAGAATTGAATCAATCACATCAATATCACAATTTTGGAAAAAATGTTTCCTATATGAATCTTAATTTTCGTCATTGTTTTGTAAAAAACAGTAGAAGTGCAAAATAAAATTTATGATGTAAAAATTCTTCAATCTATGTCTTTAAGATTTGTGCATTTTACTATATGTAAAGTACACCTCAATGATAGAAAATCCAAGAGAAAATTCATGAATAATATGGAAAAAAGCTCTTTATTTTCAATATGGTTCTTAATTAGGTATTTTATTTTAAGGATATGAATTATTTTATTTCTCTCTAGTTTTTATATTTTCCCCTTTAAAGTCTAACATGCCTTTTATAGCATGAAGGACTTAAGTTTCTTGTACAGCCCAAATCTGACTAACAATAAAATCAGTAGAGTGGGCCACTCTGGTACAGAGAGAGACGGTCTCTTTCCCTGGTGCGTAACTTACCGCAGGTAGGGTGAGCCAGGTAGCCACAAGGCGGTTGCTGATCCAGCGATACCAAGAAGGGTTTATAAACATCAAAGGTAAAATGGGAAGCAGCATGAAAATACTTCCAAAAAAACTTCCACAAAACAGAATAAGTATAAAGTAAATCCCTTTCCATGACACCATGATTCTGAAAGATATAAAAAGACATATTTTGTTATTATAATTTACCTGCTCAAATTCTATGTCAGAATAATGTCTATAATAATCTTTAATACAAGGCTACTAAAAAGGATCTGATAAAGAACACAAGAGCCTGAGTTTCATGAGAGACCCTCTAACATGTTCTAAAGGTCTGACAAGTTACCAGTATCCTCAACAGATAAATGCCTGATCACTGGGGGGTAGGGGGTTGTCTACTTTAAGAGGTCTCTTATTGGATTATTAGTATTGAACATAAAATGGCATTTTTTCCAGAATGTCATCTTACACACGAATCTTAAAATATTCCAGAGATTTTTTTTCTACCCAGAAGTATAAATACTGGACAGAGAACTGCAGAACAACTTGTTAGGGTGAGGACACCTAGAAGCAATGAAAGTTTAACAGATTACACTAAAATTAAAAGAAAAGAAATCTAGAAATGTTTATTCTTTACATTAGACTCTAAAAACATCTTTGGACACATGGTTTTAAATTGGCTCTTCATGAGCAGTGGGGCTAAGCAGAAGTCAGGATCACTGGCTTTACTATTTGCCCAAGAATTACTTTAAGGGTTTGTCATAACCACAACATAATGTGGAGATTTTAAAGCAAATGGTTGGAAACACAGTTTAAAGTGAAAAATCAAACATTTGATTTTATAATCTAAACTACATTAGAATAAAAATATTTTTGTCTCAGGATAATAAAATTATTAGAAACAGAACTATGAAAACAATAATGCTCTTAAAATTGATATATTTTAAAAGGTACTCCAGAGACTAAGAACTCTGAAATTTTAAGAAGAATCACAACAGGAAACAGAAATGAAATTTCAAATGTCATGGTGCTTCTTAAAAATGTCAAACAACAAAACAGGTCAAATCCCTTACCAACACAGAATTAAGTTTATCTGGGTACCAAGTATATTTTTAAATCTCTACCAATACTTGACAGTGTGTATATAAAATCATTCAAAGTACAAAAAGAACAAGTATCTACTAAGAACTGGCTGTTGCTAACCTCTAGATCCAATTTTGTGTGTGTGTGTGTGTGTGTGTGTGTGTGTGTGTGTGTGTGTGTGTGTGTGTACTGAACCCAGGAGTGCTCTACCTTTTTTTGAGACAGGGTCTCACTAAATTGTTGAGGCTGGACTCAAATTTGTGATCCTCCTGGCTCAGGCTCCAGAGTCACTGGGATTACAGGCATGACCAACTACATCTGAACTTTTAAGAAGTAGAGTGAACTATAGCTATACATACATACCCATTAGCCAAATTATGGAACCAGTCCAGGTGTCCATCACCAGATGACTGGATAAAGAGTATGTGGTATACATACATGATGGAGTTTTATTCAGCCATCAAGAACAAAATCATGTCATTTTTAGGAAAACGTATGGAACTGGAGAGCATTATGTTAAGTGAGATAAGCCAGACTCAGACATCAAGGGTTGTATGTTTTCTCTTCTATGTGGAAGCTAGAGAGAAAAGAGAAAGGCAGAGTGGACTAGAGGGAAGAGGCTTGAGGAGAGAGGAGTGGAGAGAACATGGATGTAGAGATGCTGGGGAATGAAATACAAATCGGTAATAACGAATCCCACTATCATGTAATCATAAGACACCAAGAAAAAAAAGTGGGGTGAGGGAGTAATGGTGTAGGAAACGAAACAAAACACTGGGGAGCAGTAGGTCAAACACTCAGGTCCTCCTCTTTGCATTAAAAGATACCATAAGCAGCTTCTCTCCAGTTTTAATTTAAATAAGCTTTTTAAAATGAGAGGCGGACACAAACTTTTAAATTCAGTATTCTTGACCCCCTACTTCCATTTACACCTTTCCCTCAAAAAGAAAAAAAAAATCCTACAATGCTTCTACCCTATTTGAAAACACTATAACCACCTTCTATCTGCTGGGTTTTTTTTTTTCCTGCCAGTTACTCACCAGCTAGCTTTGTGCTCAACACTGGCACCTCACCCCACAATGAATCCACATATGACTGCTGCCCCATTAAAGGCTCTAGTATGCCTCTTCCTCACTTCCCAATTTCTGATTTGATGTGAAAAATATTGCTGGGTGTGGTGGCGCACGCTTGTAATCCCAGTACTTGGGAGGCTGAGAAGACCAGAGGATCCGGGTTCGCGGCCAGCCTCAGCTACTTAGTGAGGCCCTCTACAACTTAGTGAGACCCTGTTTCAAAATAAAAAATAGGGCTGGGGGTGTAGCTTGGAGGTAGAATGCCCCTGGGTTCAATCCCTAGTACCACAAAAAAAGAAGAAATATATTATAGTTAAAGGAGCTATCATCTAATTAAATCTTTTCATTGTCTAGTGATAAAGCTGAGAGCCAGGAGAATTAAGATAGCTTTCTTAAATCCACACACATCCAATCTTTTCTGCCTACTACTTTTTCCACGTCATGCTACTTCCCTCCTAAAGAGGTGAGAATCAGACATCCAATTTAACCTTTAAACATGCATTTAAACAGAGACTTCAACAGATAGAAAGGGATGTGTCACATGAGTCTACTGGGATTATTCAAACCAAATCTAATCTTAAATTACTTCTCCACCTTACTCCTATTCAAAGTTTCTTTGCCAAACTTTGAATCACTTGTTCATTTTCAATGACTTAATAAAAATACAAAGATATCCCTACTGTATGCCAGGTACTGTACTAGCCATTTAGAGACACAACAGTGAATAACAGACATTGCCACAGCTCTCCCAAACCGAATGGTCTCTCCATCTTCCTCTTATGAGCTCCTCCCTGGCTCTGCATTTCATCTTGTCCTTTTCTGTATCTACGGACACACTGGGCTAAGAATTAGCTACAAATTTATTTGGAATAGCTAAACTTTTTTGCGTATGTGTTTGGTACTGGGGATTGAATCAGGGGCGGTTTACTTCTGGGCTACACCCCAAGCCCTATTTTATTTTATTTTGAAACAGTTTCACTTCATTGCTGAATCTGGCTTTGAACCTGCGATCCTCCTGTCAGTGTCCCAAGTACTGGGATTATGGGAGTGTGCCATTGCATCTGGCTGGAATAGCTATAATTCTAAACAACAAAACAAAAAAATTTGACAATGCTAAATGCTAGCAAGGATGTGAAGCAACCAGAACTTGAACACATTGTTGGTGGAAATGCAAAATGGTATGGCAACTCTGGAAAACAGTTTGGCCATTTCTTAAAATGTTAAATCTACACTTACCATATGACCCAGAAATTCCACTACTGAATATCTAAGACAAGCAAAAAATTATGTTCATTGAAAAAGTTCTATATAATCATTAATAGCAGCATTATTCATGATTGCCAAAACTGGAAATAATCCAACTGTCAGTCGGGGAGAATGGATAAACAAATGAGTAAACCCATACAATGGAATACTAACCAGCGGTAAAGACAAACTACCAACGCATGCAGCACCTTGAATTAATATCAAATGCACTGTGCGGATAGAAAGAAGCCAGACTCAAAAAATATTTCCTCCACTGGACATTCTTTTATATGACACTCCAGACAAGGCAAACCCATAGGGCAGAGAAAAAGATCAGTGGTCCTGCAGAGGTAAGGGGTGGAGCGATGGTTTGACTACTAAGGGACAGCACAAGGGAAGTTTGGGGGTTTGAGGAAGCTCTTTATTTCTTAATTGCAGTGGTGGTTACAACACTATGTAGGCATTGGTGGAAAACTCACACAAAGTACTTTTTTCTGGGGGGTAAGGGGATGGGACAGGGCCGGAGATTGTACCCAGGCCCTCATGCATGCTAATAAGCACACTTTCTACCACTGAGCTATCCATCCAAGCCCTGTACATGTTAAAAAACAAATTTTGCTGTTTGTAGATTAATTTTAAAAAATCATGCTATGTGAGAAAAACTTGGATATAATACTCACTATGCTTTTATTTGGAAAATTATATAGTTCTGAATTATTTCAATCAATAATCATCTACCTTTTAAAATATGCTGGGCACTAGTTCAGATATTTGATGTTCATGGACTTGACAGTCATAATAATCCCATAACTTAGGTATTTTCAATACCCTGATTTTATATATATAAGGATATTAAAATACCAAGAGGTTACATAACTTGCTCAAGTAATAAAAGTATATAACAAATTGGGCATGGTGGTGCATGCCTGTAATTCCAGTACTTGGGAGGCTGAGAAAGGAGGGTAGCAGGTTCTAGGTTAGCCTCGGCAATTTAGCAAGACCCTCAGCAACTTAGTGAGACTCTGTTTCAAAATAAAAAATAAAATTAAAAGAGCTGGGGGTGTAACTTGGAGGTAGAGTGCCCCTGGGTTCAATTTCTAGTACCAAAACTTTTAAAAAGTATATAACAAATTAAGAATATTGAGTAAGTAATTAAAAATTCATTTATTCATAAGATAAGGGTCAATAAAATAGCCACAAAACTAAACTAAACAAACACATATGCTGAAGTTACATTTCTTGCATTCCACTCTACTAACTGGAGAGCTCTGGAAATTCCTCATGTTTTTGTTCAAAAAAAGTAAGCAAATGAAAATTAACTTTGCTGAATTTCATAAATATTTATTTGTTATATTTACATATTTAAACAAGTATAGTTAAATAGCTTATTTTGTATTTAGTATAGTTATGATTATTATATTAGATATTAATATAAATCTAAAATCAGTTCAGATTCAGCAAATTTTCCAGTGAAAAACCTTAAATCATCCTTTGATTTCACTAGTGATTAGCGAAATAAAACTTAAAATGAGATACCATTTTCCTTCTATTTCATTAGAAAAATAAAAATACTTATAATATTTAACATAAGCAAGACTATCGGTGCAAAGGAACTTCTGTTCTGCTACTAAGGTTGTACATAAGTACAGTGTTTAGACAAGTGATAAGGCAGTATGTGTCAAAAGAGAAATGAACATATTTAATTAACAATTATACTTCAAGATCTCTACCATGCAGGAATACTCACAGAAGTACATGAAGATATGGGTACAAGATTGTTCACTGAAGTATAATTTGTAATACTAAACAATGACAAATAAGAGGCGACCGATAAGGGAAGAAGGGAATATTTTACAGTAATTTTATATTACAGAATATTAAGTACCCATTCAAGAGAACAGGGTAACTCATAATGTCTGACATGGAAGGGTATGTAAGATATGTTATTTAGAGAATAAGTAAAACCGATCGCAAACCACTATGGATGGCATGTTCTCATTTTTGCCTTATCAAGACGAATTCTAAAAAGAATGTATATGTCGTGTATATGTGTTTCTAGATGAATTTAAAAAGCCTCATTTCAATAGTGGGGCATAATAAACCCAAGATTGCTTCTCAAAGGGGCTGCCTATAGATAAAGATCCCATCCTCAATCTCCTTCCATCCTCTATCTCCTTCCAGATCTCTCCATTGACCAAACCTAAGTAGAAATCAGAGACCAGTGCTGACCCACAGGTGAGATTCCTGTGAAAGACAACAGAGAACAGACACAGAGGGCAAATAAAAGAAACCCAGCAGGACAATGCAGAATTAAACAAAATAAGGAGGTTATAAACATTTCTATAACATGATTACCATTTTTATTTATAAATATATGATAGAGTGGTATACCTGGGTTATAAAATTACATTACAGTTGATTTTTATATATTTTTGCTTATATATATTTGTTATTTTTAATTAAATTAATGCCATAAAAGAATTCTAAAAATTAAAACAAAACAAAAAGATCTGCAGAAGTCCTACATCAAGATTAATTATCTAGGCAGAATAGACAGTCGAAATGGCCATATTACCAAAAGCAATCTACAGATTCAACACAATCCCTATCAAAATACCAATGACTAGAAAAAAACAGTCCTAAATAAAACAGTCCTAAAATTCATATGGAAGAACAAAAGACCCAGAATAGCCAAAGCAATTCTGAGCAATAAGAACAAGAACAATGCAGGTAACATCATAATACCTGATTTCAAATTATGCTACAGAGCTATAGTAACAAAAAACAGCATGGTATTTGGCATAAAAACAGACCAATGGAATAGTACAGAAGATAAAGAGACAAATCCACACAGTTATAGCTAGCTGATCCTTGACAAAGGTGGCAAAAACAAAGAGATAGCCTTTTCAACAAGTGGTGCTGAGAAAACTGGATATCCATATGTAGACCAAGGAAACTAGATCCCGATCTCTCACCCTGCATAAAAGTCAACTCAAAATGGATCAAAGACCTAGAAATTAGTCCAGAAACTTTGCAATTACTAGAAGAAAACATAGGACCAACACCTCAACATGTAGGTACAGACAGAGACTTCCTCAATAAGACCCCTAGAGCTCAGGGAAAAAAAAAAAGAATTAAGAACTGGGATGTCATAAAAATAAAAAGCTTCTGCACAGCAAAGGAAACAAGCAAGAGCATGAAGAGAGAGCCTACAGAATGGCAGAAAATCTCTGCCAGCTATTCTCTGACAGAGGGTTAATATCCAGAATATATACAGAACTCAAAAACCTTAACACACACACACACACACACACACACACACACACACCCAACCAATTAATACACAATTGAATTAAATAGACACTTCTCAAATGAAGAAATACAAATGGATAACAAATATATGAAAAATGTTCAACATCATTAGCCATCAAGGAAATGCAAATCAAAACTGTATTAAGATTTCATCTCACTCCAGTTAGAATGTCATTCATCAAAAAACAAATAATAATAAATGTTGGTGAAAAAGGAACATTTATACATTGTTGATGGGATTGTAAATTAGTACAACCACTATGGAGATCAGTACGGAGGTTCCTCAAAAGACTAGGAATGGAACCACCATATGACCCAGCTATACCACTCCTCGGTATCTTTCCAAAAGAATTAAAGTCAGAATATTATAGTGATACATGCATACCCATGTTTATAGCAGCACAATTCACAATAGCCAAATTATGGAACCAACCTAGGTGTCAGACAACCGCTGAATAAAGAAAATGTGGTATATACACACAAAGGAGTTTTGCTCAGTCATAAAGAACAAGATTATGTCATTTGCAGGAAAATGGATGGAACTGGAGAATATCATGCTGAGACCAGCCAGTCTCAAAAAATGAAAAGCATGTTTTCTCTCATATGTGGAAGGTAGACAGATGAAAGGAAAAAAAGGGACCTCATGAAAATTAGGAGACCAATAAGAGTAGGGGAAGGAGATTAGGGGAAGGAGGAAGGGAGAGAAAGGTGAGGTTTGGGGAAGGAAATAGACCAAATAATGTTATGTATATAAGTGAAAGTATTACTGTGAATCTCACTACCATGTAAAATTACAATGAATTAATAAAAAAATTACATACCTAATTTTGCCCTCTCAAAAAACACTAATGAAGTACAGTGAAAGGACAGTGAATCCTATACCTATACCTATAATCAAAGACAGGAATTTAAAAAATTTTAAAAAGCAACATTTTAAAAGCTGGAAAGCAGGAAGCTAAGTGTTGGCTATCTTGACGGACCTGAAAATGCAAATGTAAGCCAGGAATGGATCCACCATAGGACCCAGCTATACCATTCCTCGGGATCTTTCCAAAAGAATTAAAGTCAGAATACTATAGTGATACTGCAGGGGGAAACGCTGAGGGTGAGGCCCTGGCAGCATCAGGTACCTCTGGACACAGTGGGGATGAGTGCGGGCTTACTAAAATGAGGAGCAGGTGGATTCCTAAATCCCTTCTCTCTGCACATCTCTGGGTACCACTCCTCCCCAACCCAAACATAAACCTGGAAGTCTCCTTTCTAGAGAAGGTAGAACAGGGTTGATTAGCATTTGCGCTCTTGAGGGCATGGTTACTGGCTCTAGGAACAGTGAGACTGAGTGACCCTAAACATTCTGAATCCTGAAACCTGAGACTGTCCTCCCTGGCTGGGTTCTCAGAGAGCTGACAAGATCTTTAGTCCTAGGTTATCAGTGTCCATTTCTGCAATGACAGAAACGTTCAATAGCTGTGTTGTCCACTATGGTAGTCACTAACTACATGTAGTTGTTAAGCACTTAAAATGCGGAACTGAAGTTCTAACGTAGCTTCACTTAAAGTTAAATAGCCGCATGTGGCTAGTGGCTAACTGTTCTGAACAGCACAGCTCTAGGCAGAAAACTGCAACACATCTTCGGGGAATCTGAGCAGACCATGAGGAAAGATAA
Source organism: Glis glis (assembly GCA_004027185.1). Taxonomy (NCBI): domain Eukaryota; kingdom Metazoa; phylum Chordata; class Mammalia; order Rodentia; family Gliridae; genus Glis; species Glis glis. Next base: position 20,268 of record PVJS01028039.1, read on the forward strand.
AAACACAGAAACACCAGGGGATTCCTTAATAAACAGTCCACTTAAAATCATTCCACGGTGACACCCACAGTTCATAAGCCTCCCCTACATGCAAGCTTCTAGTTGGCTTGTGAAGTTACCCAATTTTTTAAATTATGAGCAGATAAAGAGGCATCTGAGGCGCCGGGTGTGGTGGCGCACGCTTGTAATCCCAGTACTTGGGAGGCAGAGCCCGGAGGATCCGGGTTCAGGGCCAGCCCCATCTACTTAGTGAGGCTTGTGCAACTTCGTGAGACCTGGTTTCAAAATAAAGTATAAAAAATAGGGCCGGGGATGTAGCTCATAGGTAGAAAGCCCCTGGGTTCAATCCCCAGTACCGCAAAAAAAAAAAAGAGGCATCTGAGAAAATACTGGAATATGATATTAGAGACTAAAATAAACAGCAACAAGTATACCTAAAGGAAACAGACTACCCAGGGAAAAAAAGAAAAACTTCAAAGAAAACTATCTTAAACATTTTTAGGAAGAAATACTCCATCCAGAAAACAAGAATAGCATGTTCTTGTGAGAAAAGAAATAAAGGGAATATTCAGAGAGCAAAAGAGCTACTGGAAGTTTAAAACAGCAAAAATGTTTACTAAAACTTAAAAACTTAACAACAGTTAGAAAATAAAGTTGAGAAAATATCCCCCCAAAAAAGGCAAACAGAAAGTAAAAAGAATATAAGAGGCCAAGACAGGAGGTCCCATACGCCAATACAAAGTCCAAAATGAAAGTAATGAGAGACTGGAGGGGAGGAAATCAGCAACAACTAATTCAAGAAAATTCCCCAGAACTGGAGAAAACAACATTCCACATTAACAGAGCCTACTGAAAGCTGGATAATGGATAAAAACACTCACCAAGGCACACTACTGTAACTTTCAGAACAGCAGAAACAAAGAACATTCTATAATACTTCTGGAGGAAGAAACAGGTCACATACAGAGGATCAAAAGCTAAATTGGCTTTGGACTCTCAGCAGCAATATCAGAATCTGTGCCAGGTTCACCTGGGCATCCTGTTCTTGGCTCGAAAAGATGGTTTGTTCAGCAACAAGGATTTCGGGCACACAGTTTTCAGTCTTTCTCTTGAGTCACCCTCTCCCAATTTGGATAGAATGCCCAGGTGAACTTGGCATAAATTCTATTCTGTACTTGGCTTCTTTAGCATATGCTAATTATAATTCCTGCTCCACCTTCCATGCCCAGCTTCCAGATGAGGAGATGATGCTCATTTTATCTGCCATTTTATCTGTAGGTCACTTAGCTTTGACCTACCCGAGAGATGGATGAATTCAGCAGAAAACATATTAGTACTGGACAGCCAACACCTGTGGAGCCCTGCCAGCTGCCCTAACTGTGGTCAGCCCTGCTTCCCAGGACTCATCCATGCAGGAACTTTCCCTCTACCTTCTCCAGAAGAGGGTCAGGCCCACTCGCTGGGAAAGAAAGTCAGGTGATGACCAGAGACTGCACATCCGGGAGCCTCCACCAAATGGTGGCAGTTCTTTTTCAAAAAGAAAAACAAATAATATATCTAGTGGATGGAGATACAAATGTAGTTGGTAAAACACTAAAGAAAAACAAGAAAATGGTTGGCCCAAAAAGATAACAGTTGTGGTGGGGGAGCATGGGAGTTTGTAAGGTACTAGCAATGTTCTGTTTCTTAAGGATGGTGGGTATGTGTATGTTCACCAGCAATGATTTTTAGACTATAACAACTAATCTGCACACACACCACACACCCAGACTCTCTTCTAATTGTGCGTTACATTGGCAACGACAATGTTTTTAGTGGTCACTACTTGTGGCAAAAACAGGGAAAGAACTGAGCTTTCATTTTTAATTTCATGTACTTTTACATTACTCTATTTTGTATGTATTCCTTTTACAATTAAAATGTCTTAATTATAAAAAATTTAAGAAAACATTAATTGGTCCATAACAGGATTATTTATTTGTTACTATCCCTAATCAAATACTCTACTAGAAAAAGCAATCTTTGGGAGTCAGTTGAAACAAATATATTGGACAGTTTATAATTTTTCCAAGATTACTCTAAAATAAATAACATGCTAATCTTGATTTAAATGATAAAATCAAATACATAAAATGAAAATGTGAACATTAATGTCAATTACTAATATATATGCATTTATATAGGTCATTATTGCAAAATGATCACTTAGCAACAAAAAAAAATGTTTTAACAGTTAAAACAACCATAGCCTGATTACTAAGATCATTCTACAATCTGAAGACATTTAACTATTTTGCGTAGTTGAAGACAGATGCCCTTCCTGTACTACTCTTCTTGTAAGCTTCACAATCACATTGATTTTAGTTTTTTCACAAATGTAAATAAATATTTATTTATGAGTTGATTAATTTCTTTCAAATCCACATATGAATGCTAATTTGTACAACCCCATTTTGATGAACACATCTGCATTTTCTTTGTAACTTCTGTTTAAGAGTTTATGCAAGCCTTTCTATGTATTCCATAAAGAGCCATATAGATTTTTTTTCAGAACTTGGTAACATAAACACATCTGTCTTGCCTGATAAAATGATATGTTTCTTTATTCTCCCAGTGATAACTATATTTGTTTTCCTTTCTAGTCTCAAAGGACAGAAGGCTTACAGCTACTAAATTTAACATTTAATTCTAGAGACAAAGATTATGGTTATTATCTCTTCCTTGTCTTAAAATCTTTTATTTTTATTCTCAATGGCATTATCACATATGTCTTTTATTATAAATTACTTTAAATTCTTTTAGGAGCTAGACTATTAATTTAACATAAGTTAAACAGAATGCCACCACTAGTTATCTTTTTCATCTTTATTTAATTTAAAAAATCAAGTCTCTTTATTAAAGCATGGTATCAGAAAACAACTAGAATTTTTCTTTACAAGATTATGTTAGAAATAGTCTTAAGACAAAAAAAGTGTACTCTTTTAATAACCATATCATAAGAGAAACAAGAAACAAAAGTAAATCAAAAGAACTTAAAATATTTTTGTATTAATTAAGCATTCATAAGGCTGGTAAAGGAAGCTGAAAGGATAATATACAGCTTATTCTGGCACCTTCCCCTGTTTGGAAAAAACACAGAGACAATATAACAGGACAGGGACAAACTGTATAGTTTCTTTCTTCCTAAGGAAGCACAAGAAAATACTACTTTTCCAGATACAAAAAGAAGGTACAAGATAAGCAGGCATTTTAGAGAGGTCTTAGAAGAGATCAATCACAGTTTACCAATTCTGATAAAACACAACAGGACAGCTAAAGAACAGAATGGAGCCAAAGCTCAGTTACGTCTACCAAAATGAAGCAAGAAAGAACTGTGAACTGTCAATGGATTTCAGTCAACAAGCCTTTAATTCCCTGGAAAGAAGTCCACTCTCAGAGTTCTTAGAACTGGATAAGGGCTGCAGGAGTTATGTCGAAATAACAATGCTTATCTCTTGATGTTTGATGAGAGAAGAATTATATACATCTGCATAACAATTATCTACATAAATATTAGATCTATATAAGTATTCATAGTTCTTTAAACCCTGATATAATTCTTTTACTTAAAATGCATCCAAAAGTTAGTACACACAGAGCAGGAGAAAGTATATACTGTATGTTTGCATTTATCTGAAACTCCCAAATATACAAATGACTTTAAAATGTTAGAAGTACAAAAAATTATTATCGTGGAAAAAGTATGGAACAGTTGTAGCACCAGGGAGGGGCACCAGAGGGCTTCTAAGATTTTGGTAATGGTCTGTTTCTTGATTTAGCACTGGTTATACTTGGTACATTCACTATGAAAATTATCTGAACTGTACACCTGTAACTTATGTACTTCATGTGTATATTTCAACAATATTTATTATAAAAAGTTAAATAGTATATGCTGAGGACTGAGCCCAGGGACACTCTACAACTGAGCTTTTTATCTTGAGACAGGGTCTCGCTAAGTTGTCCAAGCTGGCCTCAAACTTGTGATCCTCCTGCCTCAGTCTCAGAGTAGCTGGGATTATTGGCATGTGTCACCACACCCAGCAATTAAATATAATAAACTAGATACTTTATAAAGAACCCAGCTAGATATAAGCAGTTTATAGGAAAAATATAAATGGTCAATAAACATAAAAAGAAATGTTTGACCTCCCTATTTTCAAGAAAATAACAACATACCTTTTTCCTCCCAGCAGATTAGCAAAAAATTGTTTTATCTTTATGTTCTAAAAATTGTTGTTGGTGTCCTTGCCTTCACAGCTGGAGGGAGTATAAAGTGATAAAGCCACTTCAGAGAGCAAATTAATAAGTAGCTTTTATAATTCTGAATATGCCTATCACCACAAATTCCTTCTTAGGATCTACCCCAGAGGCATACTCATCTGCACGTACACAAATGTTTCAATGAAGGAACATTTTCTGTCTAACAGAAAAAGGAGAAACATAAATGTCCACCATAGGGGAAGAGCTAAGGAAACCAAACCCTGGTCCAGCCAACACTATGGAACACTATGTAGCAGCTGGAAAGAATGAGATCAACTTATATTTCCTAATATGAACAGCTGTCCAACATGTACTGCTAACAGAAAAAGAAATGTGATATCATTTTCAGAAGACGGGAACCACATCCCCCAAACCCCTGATGCTATATGGTTAATAAAGACCTGGTGTGTGAAAACAAAACAACCATAAATATGTCTACAAGGAGGGCTACCCACAGTACCTGTGATCACCTCTATGGGATGGGAAGGGACATACTTGTGGAGGGTGGTCCAAGGGAATTAAACCTTTCCATAGCATTTTTTAAAAGAAAACATTTCTATTTGTTACTTTTATAGTTAAAAGGAAAGAAGTCAGAAAGACAGTGAGTGAGTGAGAGAGACAGAGAGAGAGAGAGCGAGCAGCTTAAACAGAGCCAAAGTAAGCCGCTTTCCAGTAATTCCTATTTCCACAATCCCAAAGCAAAAATCATTAAATATTGAAGTAGAAATGACCTGTACCTCTTAGCCAAATGATTGTTGGCCATACTCTAAACTCAAAGTAAATTTTTCAAAGTGAAAACATAAATTGAAACAGGGATGGTAAAAGTTCCCTTGTGAAGTTAAAACTATACTGGCACCACCAAGGATCCTGGGCCTAACAAAGGTCACTCAAAATCATCATTCAATTTACTTCATAGCATTTATCTTCATTCACTTGAAGTTTAAGCTCACGTTTTGTTTTTTCCTTCATGAGACACAGAGCCAACCAGTCAAATGTATAAAGAACTAAGTGACTGATGGAGACAGAGAGACTGTCAAAGCAAGAAAGCAAGGAGTTTACTGAAACTAAACCCATATACACAAAATATGAGCCCATGAGTATAAAAATAAAGGCCTCTTAAGGATAAACAAAGTTCTAGCAGAAAACAGTTGTTTAAGAAGTTACAAAAGCCGGGCGTGGTGGCGCACGCTTGTAATCCCAGTACTTTGGGAGGCGGAGACCG
>PVJS01028040.1:0-25790 GCA_004027185.1 Glis glis
TGTAACACCCCATCCAGTGCTGCTCAGGGATCCAGAGGGGGCGGGGAGGTGTGCCAGCACTTCTCATCTCCCCGGAGTGTATGTGTGTGTGTGTGTGTGTGTGTGTGTGTGTGTGTGTGTGTAGCGGGGTCTGGAGTGAGGGCCGCAGTTCCAGAGAAATGAGGACTCAGGGGTTTTGCGGTCTGTCATCCAGGGGGTGGGGGCGGGGCCGGATTGTGATTCGGATACTAAATCCCTCTCAGGGATCTCCCACCAGTCCTTTCCCACCAGGCCTCAGGGTATCTCCTCTCCAACCAGGTCTCCTCCTTTTTAAACTTGTTTAAAAACTTATTTTGGTACTAGGGATTGAACCCAGGAGCATTCTCCCTCCGAGCTGCACCCCCAGCCCTTTTTATTTATTCATTTGTGGTGCTAGGGATTAAACCCAGGGGTGTTCTACCTGAACTATACCCCCAGTCCATTTTATTTTTTATTTGGAAACACGAAGTTACTACGAGCCTCACAAAGTTGCCGAGACTGGCTTCAAACCTGTGATCCTCCTATCTCAGCCTCCCTGCGATCCTCCTGTCTCAGCCTCCCTAGTACTGGGATGACAGGCATGCACAACCACGCCTGGCTGCAACCCTCCCTCCTTTTAAGGCAACATCTTACATAATCAATCGACCCGTGGGAGCGAACTCGTATTGCTACGCCTGGGACCTTGGCCACCGCGGGCGAGCATACTCCTGCCGTGCAAGCCCTACAGTCAAATGGCAGAGGCCCAGAGATGTTGAGTGGCTTGCCCGAGGCCACACAGCCAGGACGGAGTGGAGTCGGGAGTTGAACCCGCTCTGTGGACACAGAAGGGTTTCTTACTGGCTCCTTGGAGGGACCCGGCTCCGCCCACCGCCGCCCTGGCTCCGCCCCCAGGAATCCCCCGCGCCGGGCGGGCCACCACATCCTGCGACGGTTGCCTGGGGAGCGCCTGCTTTCTTCCACCTCTGGGACCCAACGGAAGGCAGGCCCCGCCCAGCCCCTCCGCACCCCTGCAAAGGGCTCAGCCAGTGGCCAGGGCAGAGCTAGGAGATGCCCGGGTCCTCTGTCTACCCACCTCACCTGCAGCTCCTCCCGGCCCGCGCAGCCCTCGCCAGGCAGCTCTGAGCATCACATCCCCGATTATCCTGCCTCCAAGTTTTGGGGGCTCAGGTGGGACCCCTTCAGCGCAGCGCGTGTGCAGCAGAGCGGGAAGGCAGCGCCTGCTGAATACCCGGGCCTCCGGGACTGCGACCCTGTGTCTTTTTTGTCCCTGTGTCCCCAGCATTTGTAACGGTGCTGGGCCACAGTAGGTTTTCCAGTTCACCCTGAGATGTCTGCCTAAATGGATAAAAGCGGGCTCCTCCATTGCTGGTACCCAACACACCTGAGTACACACACACACACACACACACACACACACACACACACCCTGAGCAGGCCCCATTGGCCTCTTGCTGGACCATTCCCACAGAAATGCTCCTCCGGCCTGTGGCTTCCTCTAGACCCTGGGGTGTGCTTAGCTCCCCTGGAGACAGCTGGGGAGCGCTGGGGGTGGGCACGAGCGGCTTGGCTGTCCCCCCAACCAGCAGAGTCGGGTGGACCGCTGTCCCAGCTCCCTTGCCCCTGGGGACAGTTCTAAGGCGTGTCTCCCAGGGGTCCCGTCCCCCACGGGACTGAGCGCCTGTTGCTCGCAGCAGCAGCCTGTTCATGAGCACCAGGTCTTGTCTCCTGTCCTGCCGTGTCTCTTCCTCATTCCCTTGCTGGTGTCCCTGGGATGCTTCTCAATTAAAGGACTCGAGCTCAGCTCCGTGTGTCTGCTGCTGGGGGACCCGCATTCCCCACCGCACACAGGCACGCAGCCGGGTCCTATCAGAGTTCAAGGACTTGCCACTCCACGCCCTGGTTTTACTCAGCAACTCAGTTTAATCTCAGGATACCCAGAACAAGACCCGAGCCTGGCCCGCCCCCCGGGTGTCTCTCAGGCTGCCTGGACACATTTATGGCTCTGGGTGTAACATTGCAGACTCACACAGTAACCCCAGAAGTGTCCCCATTGATCCCAGGAGACCCGCAGGGACTCTGGGGTCGTGAGGCCTCTGAGCCCTTCCTGGCCAACATCTCTGAACTCTTGCCCCCACAGGGCCTGGGTCCCCACAGGGACTGGGCCCCCAAATCTGGGGTCTGGGCTGGGATCATCTTTGTAAATCACCAGAAGCTCAGAAGGGTCAGCTGTCCAGGGATGGTGACTGCAGAGCAAGTGTGCTTCTGCGGCGGGCTCAGAGGGTCTCTAGGGCAGGGTTGGGCGCAGACCCGCTCCGTGGTGGCTGGCACACAGGCATGTGCTGGCCGACAGCTGGCCGTGTCCTCCGCCCAGTGCAGCGGCCACCATGAGGGATGGCCTGGGTCAGCTGACGTGGCGGCCTCCGTTGCGGAAGCCTCACAGCCTAGCCCGGGACTCTCTGGCAGCACAAGGGCAGGCCTTCTGACCCTCTCAGTAGTTCAGAGCCCTGAGCTGCCTGAGACTCAGGGAACTGAAGCGCCCACACCCAAGGGTGGCAGCGGCCGCGGGCTCATCCAGGCGACCCTCTGCAGCTGGGGGGACCCCCCAGGCCCTGGTTGTTCATCTGTGAGAGGGCACATCCTCAGGGCCCAGCGCAGGGCTGCTGTTCGGTGTACCGCCACCCGGCCGGATGATGGAGACTGAGGGGTTCCGGGAGAATTTCCTTCCAGCTCTCTGAGGGACACCTCAGCCCCAAGGGGAACGGTGGGGCACAGAGAGTAGGGAGAGCAGGAGGGCAGAGAGGGGGAGCCACCCGGGAGCCTGGGCCGGACCCCGTCTAGGCTGCTCCGATGTCATCATAGTCGTCCTCCTCGCTGGTGGAGTCTGGCTGGGGGCGGGGGGACCCTGTGGGGCCAGGAGCCCAGGTCAGCAGGAGGCTCCCTGAGCAGGAGGCTCAGGTCAGCGCCCTCAGTGCTCCCCCGATGGAGAGGGCGGGTCCGAGTCCACATCCCCCTCCCCGGTGAGGAAACCATCTCAAAGACAGAAGGTCAGCCCTGAGGGCATCTAATTCAGGGCTGTGGTCCCAACACTGGCCCCTCTGCTATCACACTCTCCCCCAAGGGGCCAACCTGCTGCTTCTACTTGAATGCCTCCCTTAACAGGGAGCTCACTTTGTCTCCCAGCAACCTCTATCCCATCCACATCCATTTTTCCACCTCTTTGTATTCTTGTTTTTTTTTTTTTTTAATCCTTGTCTCTCTTTTCCCTTCCTTTCTCCCTTTTCCCCAGGGGCTGATTGTCCAATGGATCCAGAGCCCCCCCCTACTCCCCAGTCACTGTGTCCCTCCTCCCAAGACCCCCTCCCCTGCCCCGGCACCTGGACACTGGATCTGCTCCCCCGAAGGGAGCGGGGGCGGTGGCTGGAAGTTCTGGTACCAGTCCCCGGACCACTCGCCGGACGAGGTGCTGGAGCTGTCGTTAGCATCAGCCGAGGGTCCTGCTAAAGATGCCCGGGGCCAGTCACCCTCTGCAGGAGACAGCCACGCATGAACCCCCGGAGCTGGGAGGCTCTCCCGACTCCCCCAGCCTGACTAATAAGGAAATGAAGGTCCAGAGGGGGAGGACACTTGTCCAAGGTCACACAGCGAGTGGCTGCTGATCTGGGACTAGAATCCTGGCTCAGGGGCCCCCAGCTTTATGCTTTCTCCAGATGAAATAGCTACAGATGGGGGTCAGGGACACACAGATACCTGAAAATGTGGCCTGGGAGCCAGCGAGCTCCAAGTTGGGGGGCTGCTCCAGGAGGGGGCTCCTCTCTGAAGAAAACACCTGGGAGTTCCACGGAGGCGGCTTGCTGCTGGGGCTGTTACAGTAGTCCTCCCCAGAAGATGTGCTGGATCCACTGTTGCTCCTTGGGTGACACTGGGGGCCCAGAGAAGGGGTGTCTGCAATGCAGGGTCCGGGGTTGGCAGCTGGGACGTGGGATGCACACAGCTCTTCAGATCCTGGGCCAGGAAAGAAAGGATGATGGAAGAAGAGGCAATGCAGCAAGAAGGCTTCCAATCAGACCCCAGAAAGAACTTGCCGCCTACAAGAATTGTTAAAGGCAGGAAACACCCATTGAGGGAGGTTGCTGCTGGTAGGTCTCAAGGTGAGCGGAGCTACCAAGTCTGGAGGCCGGGCTAGAGAGCGCCCGCCCTGCACACCCCCTCTCCAAACCCTCCAGCTGACTCACCTTCCTCCAAGGGGGGCATCTGGAACCTGCTCTGCTGGGCCTCCTCCTCCGTGACCCGGTGCCGTTGGGAATCTGCAAGATGCAGAGGTGGCGGGGTGGGGTAAGGGTCACCTCCCTGTCCTGGGAGCCTGGAGGAGAGGGTAGGGTTCCTTGGGAGGGAGAGAGGGGCTCCGCCTTCCATCAGATCCCAGGCTCCTGTCCTGATCCAGCAGAAGCCCAGCCTCAGCCTAGGGCAGACTCCTGTACCCTGGAACCAGCAGGAGGCAGGCTGCGCCCGCCCCAGCGGCCCTGCCCCACTGCTCCTCCTGCCACTTGAGAACTATCAAGCCAGGTGCCCTCCTCCTGCCGGCAGCTCCAGAAGCTCCAGAAATGGGCTGACGTTGGCCCCTTGGAGGGGCCTTCCCAGAGCAGACCCCGATAGTCTGGAATCACCTTGTCACAGGCTCTGTGGCACCGCCAAGTTCCAGAATCAGAGAGACAGAGATTCGTGGAGTTGTAAGAATTCGAGTGTCTGGGATCTTGGAGTCAGCTCTGTGGAACCTGGCACCACTGACTTTTAGTCTCCGTGTCATAGGATTTTGGACTTGGTGTCGCATCTTACATGCCTGGGCTCAAAATCTCAGATTCTAAGGACCCTTATCCCCATGGCAACCAAACACTGGCCCATGGACCAGCAGAAGAGGAATCACTGCATCTCGCCCCCAGAGGCCAAGCCAGCAGGTGGGGCAGGGCTGGCCAACTGCTCCCCAATATCATTTCTCCCTCCGGCCTGCATCTGGACAGCTGACACAGCTGCCCGGGAGAGTGAGTGGCTCGTCTCCCTGCCTCCCTTGCAGCTAGCAGGCTTGCTGGGGATGTGGAGTGGGAGAGGAAGGGACATGGGCGCCTCAGCCTCCTGCCTCTCCTTTCCTGCCGGCTACAATGTGGACATCACTGTGAGCCATTCTGGACCATGTGGACCAGGGCAGCATCTTAGGGACTGCACAGCAGCAAGAGAGAAGGGGCCCCTTGCCCCACCAACTTCTCAGGACCCTGTCATATGGGGTCTCTGTCACATGCTGCCAAACTCCCGTCCTAGCTTTACCTAGTAGGTGTGCATGGAGCTTGGGAATTTCTGACAAGCGCCCAGGTGATTCCACAGCATGTGTGGCATTCTCCGGTCTAGCCCCACCTCTCGGCATTGCCTGGGCCCTGTGTATTTTTGTATGGTGCTGGGGATTGGACCCAGAGGCATTCCACCTGAGCCACACCCACACCCCTTTTTATTTTGAAACAGCGTCTTGCTCAGTTGCTGAGGCTGGCCTCGAACCTGGGATTCTCCTGCTTTAACGTCGCAAGTACTGAGATTACAAGTATGCACCACTGTGTCCGGCTCCCTGGGCCCCGTCTTAAGGCTTGTTTCATCCTATTCCTGGGACACAGGGGGAAGAGCTGCACAAGTCAGCTAAGAGGCTTGAGCTGGCCCAACAGGGTGGGGTTGGACACGGGGGTATGAGTGTGCAAGAAACCATCCCACTGGGCACAATGGCACACACCTGTAAACTCAGTACTTGGGAGGCTGAGGCAAGAGGATCGCAGGTTCATGAGCAGCCTCAGCAACTTAGTGAGACTCTGTTTCAAAATAAATAAAATAGGGCTGGGGTGTAGTTCAGAGGTAGAATGCCCCTGGGTTCAAACTCCAGTACCACAAAACAACAAATGGTAACTGTGTCTCTTGCTGGACTCCCTCATATCTTACACAGCCCCCCCAGGTGAACAACGAGGGTCTAGTTATGTGCTAAGACAGCATAGAAGAGACCAGGGTCAGAGAGAAATGCCTCCAGGGTCACCAAGCACTTTGAAAACTTCAAAGTAGAGCCATTTACAGTCAACCCAGCGGGCAACAGGGTGATTCTGCCCCACCATGCAGAGGGACCCACTGAAGGTCCCGGCCGGCTGGGCCCCCTCTCTGATTCTGGCAGATGGGCCGTGGGGAGCCCGGCCCCGGCACTCACTGTAGAAGGTGGTCAGGGCCACGGGAGGCTGGGCGCTGAAGTCATAGTGCTCATAGTCTGAGTCTGAGCTGGAGTCCGGGTCGGCGGCGGGCGGGGCCCGCACCTGGATGGACAGCTGGGGAACTGGGGAGAGAACAGAGCGGGCCGGGGGTGGGGGCCTGGCAATGTGAGGGGCAGAAAGACCTAGAGAGAGGGGGCCCAGAGCCTGGGTGGCGGGGGTGAGAGACAGAGCGGCTGGGGGAGCACCAGGAGGTCCATCTTGTACAGAACTCTCCACCCTGGACCTCCAAGATCCTCCCACCCATTTCAAATACGGGCAACTAAACAATGTTAATTTATTTAGCCAGCACTAGGTGCCAGGCACTATTTTAACACTTCATTTAAGCTTCATAGTACCTCTGTGAGATAAGTACATTATTATCCCCATTTGATCACTGAAGAAACTGAGGCACAGAGAGGTTCTCCCTTGGTCCAGAGAAGCAGGCTACCTGGCTTGAAGCTCTAGTCTGTACTATTCAGTGAGCAGCTACTGCGTGCTGAGCCTCGGGTACGACGCTCTATTCATATCCTCTTCCCAAATGCACGGATGCAGTCTGAAAAGACTCTTTCTAACATCTGCCTGAGTTTTGTGTTGGTTTTCATGTCACTGAGCTCTTCTCAATAAAGGTGATTGGACATATTCAGGATGCAGTGTGATTAAACTCAAATTCCTTTGCAAGACTTTTTTTTTGCGGTACTGGGGATTGAACCCAGGGGCATTCTACCTCTTAGCTACACCCCCAGCCTATTCTTTATTCTTTATTTTGAAACAGGGTCTCACTAAATTACGGAGGGCCTCACTAAGTACCTGAGGCTGGCCACGAACCCAGATTCTCCAGTCTCAGCCTCCCAAGTACTGGGATTACAAGCGTGTGTCGCCACGCCTGACTTTTCTGCAAGACTTTCAAGAGGTATAAATCCATCCATCCTTAAGGATGGATGGCTCATGCAATTTTTTTAACTTAGAAAATATAAAATTAGGTTCCAGGAGAATCTTGATGGGGCTCTGACGGGCAGCCAATTGGGCAGGACATTGAAAGAGGTACCAGTATCACAAACCTGCTGACCAATTAGCAGGACAGAGCTCTCCCTGAGAACCAAGGTCCAAAATGCCCTTGACCTATATTTGCCCATATCTTGAAAGCCTGGAGTCCTAGAAGGGCTGAACTGGAAGGTCACCTGCCCATCAGGCCAGAGAGGGTCTTGGCCTGCTCAAAGTCACACCGCCAAACTGGGCTGGCTGGCCCAGCTCTCCTCTCTAGCCAGGCACTACTGACCCCGCAGAAAGTACCCTTCCTGTCCTCCCCTCTCTCTCTCCCCCAGGAAGGATGCCGTCCTACCTTCTTTGGGGATGGTGATGGGGACGGCTTGATAGCTGTTGATCCCACCTGGGTTGGTGACAGGAAGGTGCTGGTGGTTCGCAGTAATGGGGAGGGCTGAGGGAGGGCAGGCAGAGATGCTGCAAGTCATTTTTTTTGCAGTGTCCCAGTCTACTGGGTTCTGGTCTCATTGGTCCTCCTTCTTCATTCTCCCAACACACACGTGTGTGCACACACACGCGCCAGAGTCTGGTCCTTCCAGGGGACCTACTTGCGCTGGGCATGCTGGGAGAATCCTTCCCATCAGGAAGTGCTCTTGGGACCAGGGCTGGTTGGCTACTGTTGGATCCTGCCATTCCTGCTGGGGTCTGCTGAGGCTCATGTGCCCCTTAGATGGCCTGGCTACCCCTCAGGCCTGCTGCTTCCAGTCCCTGTGCCCTACCCATGGCTCCCGGAACTCTGCACCTACCATATTTTCCTTTGACTTTCAAGAGGATGACAGCTATGCAGATGAGTGAGCCAAGGAGGAGAATTCCCAGGACGATGCAGGGGATGAGGAGCGTTAGCTCCCGAGATTCCCAGTCCTCCATCTTCACTGTCACAAAAGACTCTGGAAACAAGAAGTCCAATTCAGTGAGAAAAAGGAAGGGGCACAGACTTCTCTCCATCCTTCTTGCCTTTCCATCCTCCCCGCAGCTGACCCCCTGGCCTTCGTCATCTATCTTCCTCCTCCCTTCCTTTTTTCATTTTCTCCTCTCTGCTCTTAGGTGCCTGGCATATAATAGGTGCTCAGTTGAGCCAGGCGTGGTGGCGCACGCTTGTAATCCCAGTACTTGGGAGGCTGAGACAGGAGGATCTCAGGTTCGTGGTCAGCCTTAGCTTCTTAGTGAGGCCCTCCGCAACTTAGTGAGACCCTGTCTCAAAATAAAGAATAAAAATAGAGCTGGGGTGTAGCTTGGAGGTAGAATGCCCCTGGGTTCCATCCCCAGTTTCGCAAAAAAATTAATAATAACAATAATAATAATAATAGGTGCTCAGTACATACATATTGAATGAATAATTGACTAAATGAATTTACTGCCTGAAACTTTCCTCTATCTTCTAGTCTTTGTTCAATAGACAATTATTATTGTTATTATTAGTGGTATTGGGATGAAACCCAAGGGCATTCTACCTCTGAACTACAACCCCAGCCCTGTTTTATTTTGAAACAGGGTCTCACTAAGTTGCAGAGGGCCTCACTAAGTAGCTGAGGCTGGCCGCGAACCTGCGATCCTCCTGTCTCAGTCTCCCAAGTACTGGGATTACAAGCGTTCGCCACCGTGCCTGGAGATAATTATTGAATACCTACTGTGTGCTAGGCATTGGACTGGGGGATACCAATATGACACCAGCGTCACAGGCCTTGAAGGGCTCTATCTAGAGCCCTCCAGGATCTCTAAAGGGGAGATCAACAAGTAGACCCAATCCCGCATGGTAAGACACTGTGACCAAGGTATGGCCAGGGAACCCGGGGGCCTGACGCCCTACAAGCACCTCATTCTCTATGGGGAAAACCAAGGCTGATTTCCCAGCAGAGAGACTCTGAGCCACCAGGGCAGCTGGATCTCTTCTCTGTGCTCAGGAGCCATCTTTCCTACCCAACTCACCCCGCTGTGGGCAGGAGTGGGGTCTATGATTTGGGGCCTCCCACCTCAGTAGCCCCTGCTCTGGTGTGCCCCCCTCACTTAGCCTCACCCCTGCACAAGAATGGATGGAAGCTGCTGGGGGAGGTGCCAGAGGACTATGTGGGGCCAGAGATGGGGACTTCCTCCTTCCTGCAGAGTGTAGGGATCTTGGAGTAACAGGGCTAGATGAGGGGCAGTGACAGCAGTGTGGACAGGGGAGGGAACAAGATCATCCCAACCCCCGGCTGCGGCTGGTGCACCTCCCCTGGGAGGTGACTCTCTCTGGGTCCTCATCCCCCAACCTCTGTGTCTGCTGAGGGGCAGTTTGGGCCGGTTGGGGAAGTTGGATTCAGCAGCCGGAAGCAGATGTAAGGGAGAGGCTGGGCCCTGGCAGCTTCCGGGAGCCAAGGGAGCGCACTGATGGGTCAGGGGCCATCGTGGTCCTGGGAGGCTGGTCTCTCTTTGCTCTTGGGGAAGGCAGCTCCCCACTCTGACCTTGGGGGTGCTGTGGGTCCTATAGGTGCCCAGCCTGCAATTCCCAGCATCTTATTCGCTCCCAGTGCCCCTCATCCACAGCCAGGGCCTTCCGCAGAGCTCTCTGCTCTCTCCCCAGCTCTGTCCAAGAAACAAGGAAAGGGGATCCAGGCTGGGCCTGGTGTACCTGGGGCTGCAAGGGGCTCTATGCCTACATTAAATATTAGAAGAATGGCTGACGTCCAGGTAGTTCTTACCCGGGCCCTGTTCTAAGCGCTTTATAAAAATCAGTTCACTGGCTCTCGGCCTTAGCGCCATCTTCTTAGAAACCTCTGAGCCATGAGAGCCAAGGTGGGCGGTCTCTAGCCATGAACTTGGGAGGTAGAAGTTGGCAAGAAGGGGGAGGTCCAGTGGAGGAAGAAGCGAATGCGCAGACTGAAGCGCAAAAGAAGAAAGATGAGGCAGAGGTCCAAGTAATCTAGGGCGTGCGCTGTGAAGGCCAAAGGAGCAGGAATAAGGAAGGCCAGAGGCTGGCAACCCTGGCGCAAGTTGTTGGACTGCGTGCTCTGGTCTAGAATTTGTCTCAATGGACCTGGAACTTCCATCACCATCGGATTGCCAAGACCACGTCTGAGAGAGACACCTTGCTCATAACAGCCCCTCTTGGTCCTCTGCGCTGGACCTCTGGCATCCTGGGCTAGTTCTCTCTATTATGGCTGAGTATAACGTGTGTACAATAAATCAACTCTTCTGCTTAGCTGAAGAATCAAAAAATAAATAAATTCACTGGAGCCTCACAAGGCACTAGGAGAAAGGTACTGTGACTATATCATCCTCCGCAGTCAAGGAATCTGAGGCTCAGAGAGGCTAAGAATTGCCTAACACCACACAGCCAACAAGGGGCCCAGCTGGGATTTGAGCCCCAGGAGTTCACCCCATGGTGGCCAAGCTACCCGCAGCTGGAGACAGCGCAAGCCTGGGTCTGGAGGAGGGCTGTGGGTTCAAGTTTCAGCCACACCGCCAGATGTCACTCCGCTCCTTCCTCTGTGTAAGGGTTGGGACCGCTCCCGTTCAGCTGCCCAGAGGAGTCAAGTTTCGGGTGATAATAGTGACAGGGCACTAGGCCAGTGGCCGGAGCCTTAGAAACACCCTGGCTGGACCCTCAGCATCCTACCACCTGGCTGGACCACAGCAGCCGGGCTCCTTCCAATTCCAGCTTCCTGCCCAGCGGCAGCTCCCAGCCGAGTGGGGCGGGCACCCCTGGGAGCTGTGGTCTACTTGGCAGGGAGGGAAGACTCCCAGAGAGCCCCCAGGAGCAGGCACACACACAGAGGCAGCCACGCTTCTGAGAGAAGCAGCACTCACCCGTGGTGACCGGCTGAACACTCGCAGCGACTCCAGGAGTAGACAGATTACTCACTCCTTGGGAACCTGTCAGAAAGCACAACACCCAGTCACTCAACACATTTACTGAGCATCTACTCTGTACTGGGTTTTGTGCTAGAAACTGAACAAGACAGATAAGTGAGCTGGGCGTAGTGGTGCATGCTTGTAATCCCAGTACTTTGGGAGGCGGAGACCGGAAGATCCAGGTTCGCAGCCAGCCTCAGCTCTCTCTCTCTCTCTCTCTCCCTGTCTCTCTCTCTCTCTCTCTCTCTCTACTTAGTGAGGCCCTTCGCAACTTCGTGAGACCCTGTTTCAAAATAAAGAATAAAAAATAGGGCCGGGGGCAAAGCGTGGAGGTAGAATGCCCCTGCATTCAATCCCCGGTATTGCAAAAAAAAAAAAAAAAAGACAGATAAGTGACCTGGAATGGGGGAGGGTGTGTGTCTCCAACTGGGGCACATGGCTAAGGACACTGGCCCTCCTCCCAACCCACCCCCCCCAGCAATGAGGATGAGCTCATGGATACATGCTGGGAGATGCTTGGTTAGAATAAAGGGCTAATAGAAGGATTATCCCCTTTTTGCCTAATCTGCTGCAGACCGCAAATCCCTTTTCCATTCAGTCCTTAGCTTGTCCTTGTGGGTCTCAGGAGATGGGAGTTGAAGGTAGCCTCTTTACCATAATCGGCACTCCCGGCTGACGGGTCTGATTACATAGGAGCTGGCGCTTACAAAGCCCCTTGGCGGATAGGATCTGATTTCCCAGCTACCACGTGGAGAACCCAGGATCTGCAGCCACAGATTTGGAAAACTGAAGCCTCCCAGCAGGTAAATAACAAAACTGGAATTTGTAAGGAGGTGTCTGCTTATTCTGGCCTCTTCAGGTGTAACTCTTTTCTTCTTCTTTTTTTTTTTTTTTTTTTGGCGGTACTGGGGATTGAACCCGGAAGCATTCTACCTCTGAGCTACACTTCCAGCCCTATTTTTTATTCTTTATTTTGAAACAGGGTCTCGCTAAATTGCGGAGGGCCTCACTAAGTAGCTGAGGCTGGCCGCGAACCCGGATCCTTGGGTCTCAGCCTCCCAAGTACTGGGATTACAAGCGCGTGCTACCACGCCCGGCTGGTGTAACTCTTTTCTCACTTTAAGACCTCTGGAATCAGAATGACAGCCTCGTTGGGTTCGAGGGCATGCCAAGAGTTTATTTGGTAGCACTTGCTTTTCTTTATGGAATGTAAGATAATAATGGTATAAGTCATGATCAATGCCACCTCTGGCCTGGTGAAATACCATAGAACCCAGCTGATACTATGGGTAGAAGGCTGAGCTGGAATGAGCTACTTTGTGCCTGGCAATGCCTGGCACGTGATTAGGGCTCCAGATGCGGTCACAGATATTTTATCTGTGTCTCCTAATATTTTTTTTTTTTTTGTAGAACTAGGGATTAAACCCAGGGGCATTCTACCTCTGAGCTACACCCCCCCCCAGCCCTATTTTTTATTCTTTATTTTGAAACAGGGTGTCACTAAGTTGCGGAGGGCCTCACTAAGTAGCTGAGGCTGGCTGCGAACCTGCAATCCTCCTGTCTCAGCCTCCCAAGTACTGGGATGACAAGTGTGCGCCACCACGCCTGGCATTATGTCTCCTAATATTAATTTTCCTGTGATCACCAGCTCTGGGATGGCAAATTGGCTTCTTGTCCTGAGCCAACTCCAGTCACCAGGGACCATTGCTTTGCACATAATAATGCCTTAATAAATATTAGAGTCATGATTCTGGGGCCGAGTCAGGCATCCATGGTAAAGAACATTCTGATTAATTAGCAATGTCTGCCTGGGCATGGTAAGGGCAGTGGTCTCTCGTAGGCCAGCATGTGCCACGGCTGATCCAATCCACACTGTGGCCCTTGGGCTGCAGTTCTTACAACAGAGTCGGGTGAGATTCGTGGTCCAAATCTGGGGGTGGAGTTGAGCTGCAGAGGGGGGTACCTGAGCAGAGGACCCTGGCTGCCAGCGACTGGCTGCAGAGGTTGGAGTTGTTGAACCGCCAGGAGCAGTCGGACAGCTTGGGTTCCTCTCCTTTGCATGAGTAGTACATCCTGCCCGATAGGGAGTGGGGGAGGCCTTTGGGCCGGTCCATCATGGTTCCACAGCCCAAGGCCCGGCAGAGCACCTGGGCCTCTGGCAGGTACCACTCACTGTCACACACAGTGCTCCAGACCCCTCCGTAGTAAACCTCCACCTGCCCCTCGCAGGAGTCCACGCCCCCTGTCAGGCGCCAGGACTGGTGCTCTGTCGGGGAGAGGCAGAGTCAGGTCAGGGTCCTTTGGGTCAGAATCCCTGCTGCCCAGACGCCCCTGATGCGGAGATGAATGCAGCCAATCAGTGTGCAGATCTTGTGGATCTCCCTCCTGTATCTCTGTCCCCTCTCACCTGCCTATCTCCTCTGGCCAACCCTGCCACGGGGCCCTAGATGCTGACTGCCCAAAGTGTGATCTGTGGACCAGCACATCAGCATCATCTGGGACCTTGTCAGACATGCAGAATCTCCAGCTCTGCCCCCAAGACTGAATCGGTGTCTATATTTAATATCCCCCCCCATTCTTGGGCATAAGAACGAGAAGTCCTGGCTGGACCTGAACCCGTGGGCTCACCTGCTGGCCTCCCTGCCTGTACCAAGTCTCACCCCATTAGAGCCCCACCTCTAATGTCACCTCCGCCAGGAGGCGGACAGGCTCTGGATTGCCTGCAGCCTCTAAGCTCCACCTGACTCCCTTTTGTAGGGCATTCACCACATTCTCTGCTGAATTATGTTTGTTGGGTCTCCCTTCCTAGACTGTGACCTCCCAGGGGCACGGGGCCATCTCTCCAGCACCGACTCAGGCCCAGGCCCAGCCGGCCTACAGCAAGTGTTGGGGGTGATGCGGCCACTGACCTGAGCACACCACGCCCGCGTCCTCCTTGTGGCCGCAGTACTGCTCTCCGGGCAGCCCCGGGCAGTCCCACAGGTAGGCCTCGGCTCCGGAGCAGTTCACCTGGTCGCGGTGGATGGGCCCTCGGCCGGGGGTGAAGTGCAAGCCCGGCAGGGCCTGGACTGCCCAGCCGCATCTCAGCTGCCGGCACACCACGTGGGCATCCTCCAGGTCCCACGTGTCATCACACACTGTCCCCCACTTGCCGTGCTCCAGCATCTCCACGCGGCCGGCGCAGGGGCTGCCACCATCCACCAGCCGCAGCTCTCGGTTGTCTGAGGGTGGGAGGGTTTGGGTGGTGGGGCACGTGGCCCGGAAGTGCGCACTGGGCCGTGAGTGGGGGCGGGGCTGTGGACTTGGCCTGGGGGGCTGTAACCTGGGGCCTCGTGTGGTCGGGCCCGGGGAGCAGGTCCTGGCATATTTATGACTACGGCCGGGCGGGGCAGAGGTAGAGGTCCCCAGGGCCAAGAGGGCAGGGATGGGCTGGACCAGTAATTGAGCTACAGGCCGGGTTAGGATTGGGGACTCAGGGGGACCCAGCGGTGATCTGGAGATTTAGCAGGGGAGGGATGAGTTCTCCCTGTTGGCTTTGCGTTGGCGGGGTGTCCATCAGGAGAGCGAGGCTCGGGTCCAGCGCTTGCAGCGAGCAAGGGGCAGTGGCTGCAGGCCTGAGCGGTGGGGCGGGCGCTCCTACCTGCACAGGTGACCCGGGCCGGCCTCCCGTCGCTGCCGCACGCGTGCTCCACCACCTCGCAGAGCTGCCACTCGGCGCCGCTGCACAGGACGGCGGGCGCCAAGGCCCGCGTGGCGTTCGGGTTTCCGCTGGTGTTCCCGGCCCGGGGCCCAGGCGACGGCTCCGGGGTGGGCAGAACTGGCTGGGCGGCCGCCCCCGCCGCGCCACAGCCCAGTGCGCGGCACAGAGCCTCGGCGGCGAGGGCATCCCATAGCGCCTCGCACGCGGGCTCCCAGGACGCCCCCAGCCGGACCTCCACCGTCCCGCTGCAGCGGCTGCTCCCGTTCACCAGGCGGACCCCGAGCGGCTCCCCTGCAAGGGTCAGGGGCGAGCTGAGACCTCATCCGATTCGCACCCTGCCGTCCAGGGGTGGGAGCGGGGTGGGCAGTTGCCCAACTCCACCACTGACCCCGTGTGACCTTGGCCAGCGCCCTGGCCCAGTGGGGGCCACGCATCCCCTCCCAGGCCGCTGGGCTGCGCTGAAGGCCCTGTGTGGGAGGTGGCCACAGTAACCTAAAGCCCTGGAGGACTGATGTTGGAGGACCAGGGTTGGTCACCAGGTGGCAGATGGGTGGCTGCAGCAGGAGTCGATCCTCCCTTCTCCACACCCTTCCTTTGGGAACCACCTGCCCGTTTTTGCCCAGGATTGCACCCCAGTGTTAGCACACAGCTTTGCACACAGTGGGTCTGAGATGGGAATTTGGGGATGTAGGAAGAAAAACCACTGAGTCTCCAAAGAGAAGCACCCATGAACAGTTCAAACAGTAAGCAATCCGGTCTGTGTCCTTGCACCCACTCTCTTGCCGGCAAAAAGTGGCATGATGCCAGGGCAGGGCGCAAGCACCGGGAAAACTGGCATGTGTAATCCCTCCTTGACTCTGCCCGTTCAGCCCCTGGCTAGTTCTTCTGTAACTTTTAAAGCCCCTGACCAAGGCTGGCTTCTCACTGTCCAGATAGCCTGCACTCTCCCGCCCCCTTCAAGTGCGAATCCTTGCTTTCCTCAATAAACCTCTGTTACACCACTCTCTGACATGGCCTGAAATTCTTTTCTGTGACATTTGTCAGGAAGTACACCTCAAGTCAAGGTCCTCCTCTCTGGGACCTCCTTGGAACCTCTCTGGTGGCAGCTCCTTACTAAACAAGAGCTGGGTAAATTGAAAACCACAGTGGGGGCACCCCACCACCCCAACCATTCGTTCTTTAGATTGTCTTCAACAGATCCCTTAAGGTGCTCAATGCAGGCCTTGCTGTGTGTTTGTGACTTCTCCATGGCTGTTCAAAGACGATAGTTCTCAGATCTCAAGATGAATCTAGTGGTAGAACTCCAGCCCGGGGGCCAGGAAGGAGCAGTGTTGTCTGAAGTCAGGGGCCTTCACCTAAAAAGCCCTCTTCCCTCTTTTGTTACCCCAGGAGACCCCCCGTTTGAAAGCTGACCGTGGACCCCCAGAAAGATTGTTAGCTCACCTGTCTGCAAGGACTTGCTCTCTGCACTGCTGGTGTTAAGCTGGCCAGATGGGGCTGGAGACGGGAGACCTGAAATGAACCAGTAATAGCCATGGTGGGTTCATGAGCTCAGGCATGGAGGTCACAGAGGTGCGCTGATGGCAGGGGGCATTTTCTGGAGCCCTCTGTGGCTATCTGAGGCTTTGGGAAGAACTTGGTCCTTGGTCCTGGGTACGTTTGCCTCCCTTCAGGGAGGGCAGGGAAAACTCTCACACTGTGGAGCTGCAGTTGGAGTCTATGTGTTGTACACACAGCTCAGAAGTCAGAGCAGAGCAGGGAGGAATGACAGTGGGCTCTGGGGCCAGACCCACTTACTGGCTCTGTGACCATGAATGGGTGACGTCACCTCTCTCTGCCAGTCCCGATTTGTTGGCAGTAACACTTAGGAAAGTATCGTGCAGCTGAAATGAGACCATCTGTAAAATACTTGACATATGGAGGAAGCTCGAAAATGAATGTTTTAAGAAAAACATTTTTTTTATGTGTGGAGAATTTGAGAATTTCATACCAGACTTTAGGATCACTGGCCCATGCTGGCTTGGGAACCATCAGATTACAGAGTGCTTTTAGACACCGAGAAACTGGCCTTTGCTAAGGGCGGTCTTTACATAGAGTATTTCATTTGCATTCAACAACAACAGCAAGGTAGGTATTAGCAGTCCCATTGTGCAGATTGGGAAAGTGAGGCCCACATGGTAAAAATGAATTGCCCATGCCAGATGGAGGCCTCTGGTAGCCCCAGGAGGCTGACCTCAGCATCTTCCTGGGCCTTTGGGTTCTGTTGGATACTGTGATAGTTGGTCTGGTTTGTCAACTTGACCCACCTAAGATCATGTGACTTTGGTTGTGTAACAGCAGATTGAACCGGAAGTCCTACCCTAAATGTGGGCAGCAGGGTTCTGATAGGTGCAGGACTTACTTAGATAAAAGAAGGAGAAAGCCACTTAGAGGGAGTCGCGACTCTTCCTGAAGAAAATGCATTTGCTCTCGTCTGAGATCGTCGGTCTCCAACTCTGCCGTTTCTCTGAAGAGCTTCTTGAACTTCTGCTCTCGTTTGAGATCATCGGCCTCCAGCCTTCGAACTGAAACTTCACCATCGTTTCTCCGAAGAGCTTCCTTATCTTCACATCTTGGACTGAACTGAATTGGTGGTTGCTTCAATCCTAAGGCTCCAGCTCTTAGACCGCCCGACCAGCTACTGATTCCTCTGATTCTTCACATGCAGTCGAAACTCAGGACTTCATTGTGAGCTGATCTAATAAATCCCTTTTTCATATACTCATTCTGTGAATTCTGTTAACCTAGTGAACCCTGACGAATACAGATATAGAGCATGAAGAGAGGGCTGTGGCAGGGACCCTGTGCTCCAAGTATGCCCTCTGCATTTCCTGTTTCTCACACACTCAGGTTTGGGCCATTAAAGTCTGGGAAGAGCGACGTATGCCCACATCTGGGCCGAGGCAGGGCAGAGGAGGTGAGCCTCCTCCATCTTTTTCCTCCCTCTTGTGCGATATTAGATGTCCTGGGTTCCAGACGCACTAGGAGACAGAGCTAATTCACATTTTGTGCGAGAAGCAGTAACCCTTTGTTGCACTGAGCCCTGAAGATTTGGGGCTGTGTGTGTTACCACAGCCTGGCTGATACAGAGGCAGAAGATTCCAGCATGCCTGCTGCACATTCTCACAGTTTCATCTGAGAAGACTCCACGGACTCGCACCCCTGAGCATGCAATGCACGTGCGCGTGCACACACCCCTCTGCCGATATGGCCCTCCTACGAGCATCCATCTGGGCCTCTCCATCACCCCGACAGAAAGTAATCAGGCCTTTAATTGCCCGTCCATCCTCACCAACTCCCTGGTTGGCTGCCCAGCCTGACCCCCGAAGGGGAAATGGCTCAGAATTCAGAGCACAAACTCTGCAGTGAATGTAATATTTAGAGCAAGAATTCAGATGCCCATAAGTTAGAATTTCAGAATCCTGGTTCCCACAGCAACGGTCTTGGTGCTCCTGTGTAGTTCTCAATATTCCCCCATGTGCAGGGGGAGGGGGACAGGAGGGAGAATCGGGGTGCCAGCTACAGCGTGTATGTGTGTGTGTTAGTATGTGAGGGGACTGTGTGTAAGCATATGTGGATGTGGGGCTCTAGACCAGTTTTGCATCCCTCTCTGGTTCTGGGGTGTCACTCATACATAAATGCCTATGGTGTCCAACAGATTCTTGTTGATCAACTGACTGAATGGAAGAAGAAACGGGGAGCTGCCAGCTCCGAGGACGAGTGTCGCCAAGGCAGTTTATTGAGATCATTTATACTCAGCATTCTGGTTTCTGTGTCACAGGCATTTTCCAGTCCCTTGTCTTAAGAAAGGCCTCTGGCCTTTGTGTTCTCTAATTTCTGTGCTGTAGGAACAAAAAGCAAACCTCCCTCATGCCGTCCTTCCATCCCAGCCTCTGCTCACAGAGGGTCCCGGGCTGCACGGTCCTTCCCAGCATTGCTACAGCTTTGCCTGGTCCCGTGCTTCACGGTTCACTATTTTGATGCAATAAAATTTATTTGAAGAGGAACCTTTGCCCTTTCCTGCGGATTTGTTTTACAGCATTACGAAGCCTGGATATAAAAATGTTCAGTGCAGTTTTTCGTACAGCAAAAAATTGGAAATGGAGTGAGTGCCTGTCCACAGGGGAAAGGCTGAATACACTGTGGTCCGTTTCCAGTGTGATATTTTATGCAGCTCTTATGAAGAAGAAAATAGACCATATCGAGTGGAGGGAGTTTTGCATTGAGTAAGGAGATCAAAATGTGGAGAGGACAGCAATGAAAGAAAAGGATTTAGCCGGGCGTGGTGGCGCACGCTGTAATCCCAGTACTTGGGAGGTGGAGACCGGAGGATCCAGGTTCGCGGCCAGCCTCAGCTACTCAGTGAGGCCCTCCGCAACCTCATGAGACCCGGTTTCAAAATAAAGTATAAAAAATAGGGCCGGGGGTATAGTGCGGAGGTAGAACGCCCCTGGGTTCAATCCCTGGTACCACAAAAAAAAAGGGATTTAAAAAAGAGGCTGTACTTTGAGAAATCACGTATGATGCGATTCCATTTATGTAAAACTGGTTACATATGCTGACATGCAAAGAGCTAGAAACTATTACAACATAAAGGGACTTTTTATATGGCTCGCCTGAAATAGATGGTAATTACTAAAATAAACGTACTAAAACTAAAGCCATGTTGGAAATGTTAAAAGACACACCATTATCAAATAGACTAGTTCTTCGATAGAATCAGAGGGAATGACAGAGCATTGAAATAAAATAATTATTTAAACTTGCATTACCACATGATTCAGCGTTCTTTAACGCTATCTTCCTTCACTGCCTGAGATTTTCCTGGGTGCTCCTGAAAATCATCTTGAGTTTTTTCCCTGCATTCTGGAAAGAGATGGGCCAAGAAGGGATGGAGGATAAGAGAGAGTTGGGAGAGCCACCCCAGCCCAGGAAGGAAGTGGCTCTTTCAGGTCTGTCCCAAGCAGAAGCCCCCATGTAGGACAAGACTTTGGGTGAATCTGAAGGAGACGCCCAAGGAAGGCACAGTGGAGGGGGCTCCGAGCACAGCAAGAAGGGGAGCACCAAAGACTTCCTAGTCCAAGGTCTGAAAAAATGGGACTCTGCTCTGTCTTGTGTCACCCAGGCCCGTGAGACTTCCCATAGACATCTGAGAGTGAGGAGCTTGGGGCAAGAAGAGGCATCGACACTGGTGGAAAGCTCCGTGTCAGGAGCTGCCCTGGGCACGCTCAGCTATAGGTGTCAGGTGGGTGCCAGCTACAAATCAGGGCACCTGCTGCCCCTTGGCTCCATCCGGTGTACTGAGAAAAAAAACAGGTGCATATTAAATGCTAGCCGAGTGGATGAGGGATGGAAAGACTGTGCAGAGGGAGGAGGCAGGGTGCGAAGGGAGGACTACAGAAATATGGAGGTGGAATCTACAAAAAGAACCAGAGTGGGAAGTGTGGCGTGTGTCACCTGCTAGAAACACATTTTAAAAACAAGTATCAGTAGAAAGTGTTCGCAAGTACATATGTCAACAGTCTTAACAACAGCAATAATGACAACGAGACAACCCCTTGGGATCCAGTATTTCCACTTATTGGAATGTATCCCAAAGAAATAGCCCCAAATTCCATTCTCCATAGAGATCAGAGTCCATGCTTTGGAACTGGGGGGTTTAGATCCCTTTTCCAAGCTGAGCTCCTGCCTGACTGCCCACACCACTAAGCCTCTCCCAGCCCCAGGGAGCCCCTCTGTGAACTGGGAATACGATGTCCCCATGTTGCAGGCTGTGGTGAGGATGCAGTTAGAGGACTTCTCAGCACCACAAGGCCCAGCGGGGAGCGGCGTGTGCTCAAGTGCTCCACCCTCAGAGACAAACACCTCGGGCAGCATCATTGCTCATGGTAAAGCAACAAAGCCCAAACCAAACCAACAAAAGCCCCAAACTGGAGACAACCAAATTGTCTAAAAGTGATTGGGGAGATCGGTTAGAAAAACACAGAATATTAAAAATATTTGCTAAAAATTACTTACAAAGACTTTTTCATGATGTGGGGGAAAGTTTAAATCTAAATACAGATTGAGTATGTCTGATGAAACTTCAGTGTCCAAATGGAGATGTACTTTTTTTTTTTTTTTTTTTGGTGGTACCCGGGATCGAACCCAGGGGCATTCTACCTCCAGGCTACACCCCCAGGCCTATTTTTTATTCTTTATTTTGAAACAGGGTCTCACTAAGTTGTAGAGGGCCTCACTAAATAGCTGAGGCTGGCCAAGAACCCGGATCCTCTGGTCTCAGCCTCCCAAGTACTGGGATTACAAGCATGCACCACCACACCTGGCTTATATTTTTTATTTTGAAACAGTGTTTCTACCACATGCTATGTACTCTTTGCAGCAGCCATACCATGCCAGCCCCAGAAACTAGAAAGGGTCCCTGACTCCAAAGATAAACAACAAGGAAGAGACCCTCCTCCTACAGGGTAGGGGCTCCCTGGAGACAGCTGCCCCACAGCCCTCACAGCAGGGACCAGAGGCGGTCTGGCTGTCCAGCCACAAGCTGCCCCAGGCCTCCCTCACAGCTGACTCCATCACTGTCTAAACCCCCTTGTTTTGATCCTGAGGTCAGAGAAACTAGCCAGTTGGAAAGGGAAAGTCAAAGACTCCTGGGACCATATATTTAAAGGGGAGGAGCCCTGAGTGGGAGGGGTGCTGGACTATGGTGAATGTTTTTCTTTTAAACATTTACTTGAGCAGGGCATGGTGGCGCATGCTTGTAATCCTAGTATTTGGGAGGCTGAGACAAGAGGATCGCAGGTTCGAGGCCAGCCTCAGCAACATAGCGAGGTCCTCAGCAACATAGTGAGACCCTGTTTCAAAAATAAAATAGGGCTGGGGGTGTAGCTCAGAGGTAGAATGCCCCTGGGTTCAATCCCCAGTACCACACACACACACACACACACACACACACACACACACACACACATACACACAAAGGTTTTTTTCACTTGATTTTTTCATGGTGAGCAATCAATCAGGCAACTAGAAAGAAAGAGGGGAATAAACCAGGCGTGGTGGCACATGCTTGTAATCCCAGTACTTGGGAGGCTGAGACCGGAGGATCCGGGTTTGCGGCCAACCTCAGTTACTTAGTGAGGCCCTCCGCAACTTTGTGAGACCCGGTTTCAAAATAAAGGATAAAAAATAGGACTGGGGATGTAGCTCGGAGGTAGAACCCCCCTGGGTTCAATTCCCGGTACCACAAAAAAAAAAAAAAAGAAAGAGGGGAAAAAAGAAAAGCCCCACAATTCTATTAAAACTGGAAAGACACGGGGCTGGTTCTCCTGAGTAACAGATTTTGACTGGGAAGGGGGCTGTGTTCTGCCTTTGAAGGGACTCAGGGAGGTTGTGACACCCAGCGCGGCTGAGTTCACTTTGTCTCAACAAGCGGAGGCTGTCCCTGTCCTGGGCGCTCATTTGCATGTGTCACCCTCACTCACATACATGACCAGCTCTAGTGTCTGGACCAGCTTGTGCCCCCTGTGGTGTCCAAGCCCAGGAAGGTGGGAGCCGCTTCTCTCCCCTGGGAGCCCTAGGGGAAAGTCAGTAGTTTGGCGTTATTTTACAAGATTTTTCTTCTTTTGTTTTCCTACTCTTCCATTATTCCTAGGAAGAGCTTGGGGACACAAAGAAAACTACACACCTGTGATCCTCCTGTCTCAGCCTCCCAAGTACTGGGATTACAGGCGTGTGCCACCACGCCTGGCTATACCTGACTGACAGATAGCAAAGGTTCAGGAGTCCCAGCCCCAAAGGCCTGCAGTCACTCAGGGCCTTTTAAAACTTTCTTTTGCCGGGCGTGGTGGTGCACGCTTGGAATCCCAGTACTTGGGAGGCTGAGAGAGAAGGATTGCAGGTTCGAGGCCAACCTCAGCAACTTAACGAGACCCTGTTTCCAAATAAAAAATAAAAAATTGGGCTGGGGGTGTAGCTCAAAGGTAGAACACCCCTGAGTTCAATCCCTAGTACCACAAAAATAAATAAATAAATAAATAAAACTTTCTTTTGTCACCATGTCACACAGCAGAGGATCTTCTATGTCACCTGCATGGCATCTTCCATGTGTGCCGGATTTTAACTTGCCCCCCCCCAAGTCCAAGGAGAAGCAAAGGACGATTCATAGTCTCTGCTGCGAGCAGGCGCGAGGATCAGATCAACGCAACACAATAGGCTCTGGGGTATGTTTAATTTCTGGAACTCACCCTACCTTGCCCGAGAAAGCTAGAGTGTGTGAGCCACGTTCTCCTGAAAGCTGAGAAATGAGTCTGTTGTGGCCTATGTTCAATTCCATTAACACTTGCTGAACCTGCTCGGCGCGCTGGGGGCTGGGGCGGCGTTAGGGAGATAAGTGTCGGCCGAATGATCGGGAGAGTAGAGAGGCGCAACCTTACCCAGGCACCAATTCATCTGCGTCACAGCCTCCAATCTCAGACAATTCTTTTTTTCTTTTTTTCATAGAAGAGGGACTTTGGGGACAGACAAAAACAGCAATCTGAACCATCTCTGCCGATCACTAGCTGTGTGATGTTGGGAAAGTCACAAAGCCCCACTGGGTTCGGGCTTTAATCCGGCACTGGGCACAACATATGGGCCACACAGGATTGCTTGAGGGGCGCATGGGGGGTAGACAGAAAATGCGTGGGACTTGGTATATGGCAGCTGTTACTGCTATTATTCCCCGTCCGGAGGCTCTGGCCTCCTTCCTCTGGTTCCGCCCTGAGAGGATATGAGAGGGCCCCTGGCTATAGGTTATACATCGCACCCTGGGCCTCAAGCTGACGCTGGGCTTTCTTCTCTGCAAAGGGACAAGTCCAGTTTCTGCAGTTTCTGCAAAGCTGCCTTCTTTTCTCCTCCCTCCCCGTCTTTCTTCTGAACCTCATCAGGGCTGCCTCTCGCTCACAACTTGGCTCCTTGCTTTTCTGGCTCTGCAAACATGGCGATGGCGCTCCTGGAGAGGAGATGTGGGCTGCAGTTGCCATGGCAACGGGAGTTTCTCTAAAAGAAAAGGCTCTGGTCTTGGCCTCACTACTCACTCGGGCTGTACCTTCTTTGCAGTTACCAGACGGCAAGATGAGACACCACCACACAGAGAGCCGAGAGCACCTCCATGAAAATCCCAGGGGACTTGGCTCCAAGAGAGCCCGGCAGGGCAGAGACGCTGGCCTTTCATGGGCCCCATCTTCCCGATTCCCCATGAGAATTCAGTACTGAGAGGAAGGGGAAGACCTCCAGGTCCCTCCTCCAGAGTTCCATGCACAGGGAGGGCTCGGATGGAGCTCTTACATCTGGTTGGGGGAAAATCATCCACCAGGTTTACCAGCAGAAGGGGCACTGAACTGGAAGAAAACACATGTGGGTTCAAAACCCAGCTTCCTCCTTACTGTGGTGTGACCTTGAGCATGTCTCTTCATACACCTACCCAACTTATCTCCATCAGCTCATGGGTGTAGAAACCTCACAGGAGAGATGTAAGAGCACAAGAAAAAACCAGTTCCCAGCCCTCTATGGGTGCCCAAGAAGATCTTGTTGAATCAGTAAAGACAAATCACAGAGTATGTGATGGGTGTGTGTGCACACATATGTATGGTAGGTGGAAAAAGAAGATTACACGCTAAATATATAGGATGACCATGTCCTTATAAACACAGTGCATAAAAAAGTGGCTGATGATACCTCAATAAAATTCAAGATCTTTGACTCCCCCAAAGCTCTACTTTTAAGTATATATCCTAGGGAAAAACTCTAGTGTGTTCACATGTAGAGGTACGCAGGGATGTTTGCTGTAACAGAAGAAAATTAGAAGTAATCTAGAGCCAGGCGTGGTGGTACATGCTTGTAATCCCAGTACTTGGGAGGCGGAGACCGGAGGATCCGGGTTCGCGGCCAGCCTCAGCTACGTAGTGAGGCCCTCCGCAACTTAGTGAGACCCGGTTTCAAAATAAAGTATAAAAAATAGGGCTGGGGGTGTAGCTCGGAGGTAAAACGCCCCTGGGTTCAATCCCCGGTACCGCAAAAAAAAAAAAAAAAAGAAATAATCTAGCAGTTCACCAGTTGGAAATAAATATACTGTGTTGTAGCACAGGCTGGATTATTGAGTTAAATGAATGAACTAGATCTTTATCTATCTACTTGATAGATTTTGAAGACATAATGAGAAAAGTAAGTTGCAGACCACTATGGCCAGTAGACACCATCCATATAAAATACATCTCGTATCGCAGTAGCATCTCCTGTGCATGGATGCTTTTTTTTTTTTTTTGTACTGGGGATTGAACCCAGGGGCATTCTGCCTCTGAGCTACACCTTCAGCCCTCTTTATTTATTTATTTTTAAATTTTGAAACAGGGTTTCACTAAGTTGCTGAGGGTCTCACTAAGTTGCCAAGGCTGGCCTCAAAACTGCCATCCTCCTGTCCCCGCCATAGATGCATTTTCATGTAATAAAACCATAAAAACACAGACAGAAAGGATGCTTACCCCACACTCTGGAGTGTGGTGCTCTGGGTGGGGAAGGATGAGGAACCAGTTCAACAATATCTGCATGATTTTCCTTATTATTATTTCCTTGCCAAATCTGAGCAAATATGATGAAAACATAAATATTTCTTAAATTTGGGGGGTTTGGGTGCCCGGGATTTGTTAAAACACCGAGAGTACATCTCACAAGATTCTGGAAGATTCTATAACAACAGCTATCTTCGAAGGTAGCATTATTAGGTTTCTTTTTTTTTTTTTTTGCGGTCCTGGGGATTGAACCCAGGGGCATTCTACCTCTGAGCTCCACCCCCGGCCCTATTTTTTATTCTTTATTTTGAAACAGGGTCTCACTAAGTTGTGGAGGGCCTTACTAAGTAG
>PVJS01028041.1:0-25791 GCA_004027185.1 Glis glis
AGTCCCAGATGGGAGAGGGGGTAAAAACAAAGGGGGTTCAGAACAACTGGAAATTAGGAAGCTACAGTAGCCTGTGCTAGTGGTAGAGATGGAGAGAAGCAGAATATCTGAGAACTATACAAGAAGTCAAATGGGTAGGATTTTATAAATGATTCAGTATGAGGTAGAGTGAGTTCCAAGGGCTGTCACCTGAGCATCTGGCCATAATTGGATGATGCCACTCCCTGAAGAAGGAAGCACTAGAAGACAACCAGGTTACAGGGGGGAAGAACATGAGTTTGGTCTGGGTCACATGGAGTTTGAGGTCCCTGTGAGATATCCAAGGTGAAAGGACAAACAAGCGTTGCTTCCTGGATCCTGGGCTCAGAAGAGAGGTGGGGGCTTGAGCTGTAAATCTGGAACTCAGGATTGTATCATTCGTGTTGCTGGTGATTGATGTGTTGGGCATGGGTGAGATCCCAAGGTGGAGATGATAGTGTGAGATGGGAGGAGGGCCTAGGACCAAGTCTCTGAGGATTGCAGACACTGAGTGATGGTGAGGAAGAGGAGGATGTGCCTGCAATGGAGAAAAGGAGCAGGAGAAAGGAACCCAGGGAAATGTGGGACTTAGTAGCCAAGGAAGAAAATGTTTAGAGGAAAAGGTAGTCAACAGTGCCAAACGCCTTTGAAAAATGACGGAAATTCAATCAGGATGGGGGTGGTGAACCCCAGAGAAGTGGTCTCCTTGTAGAGGACCGGAGCTAAAGAACCCAGTACAACGCCGAACCAGGCCTCCCTATGCATCAGCGCAGTTGCTGGTTTCTGCCTCCCTCCAAGTAACCTCCTCCAAGGTGGTCTTGTCCACCCTGTTAACCCCAAAGCCTAGCTAGCACAAGGCCTGGAACACAGTAGGCACTTAATAAATTTTACTGATGACCGAATGAGTGGATGGATGGTCGAGGGAATAAATTGATGATGGGGAAAACTGGAAGTGTAGGAATCTCTGCCACCCATCTGCCTGAGCTGCCTACTATCCTTTAGCCTTTTTTTCCTTTTTACCGCAATGGCCCGCAGACCCAGGGAAAAGACAACAGAGCCCCCAGCCCCTCCCACCCCTGGGCCCTGGCCCCCCTTCTCTCTGACGAAAAGTCTGGACCGAAGGTTCTGCTGACGTGGGAAGGGGAGGAGAGTCTGGAGGAAGGGGAGGGGAGAGCCGCGGCGAGATCGCAGAGACGGAGGAGGCGCCCGCGGCTGCAGAGCTGCAGAGCGGGGTCTCTTCGGGCTCTCAGTGTCCGGCCACCCGGCGCGCAGCTGGGCCTGAGGATAGCGCATCTTTTTGGCACGGGCCGCCAGGGCCCCTGCGGTCGGCAAGCTGGCTCCCCGGGTGGCCACGGGGACCCCAGAGCCCAATGGCGGGGGCGGCAGCAAAATCGACAGCACCGTAGAGATCACCCCAAGCTCCAACGGAGTAAGTGCCTACGCCTCTAGGGGCTACGCCATCCTCTCCCGCACCCGCCCGGCGAGTGCCCCGCGTTTCCCCCCGCGCATCCCCCAGCCCCTGCCTCCCTTCTTGCCCTCCCTCCCCTCCTCTGCGGCTGCCTCCGCTTCACCCCTCTGCCCCTCCTTCCCCCTCGCCCACAGCAGGTCGGGACCCTCGGCGATGCGGTGCCCGACGAGCAGCTGCAGGGTGAGCGCGAGCGCGGGCGGGAGGGGGAGGGCGGCGGCGGGCTGGGCAGCAGCCTGTCGCTGGCCGTGCCCCCAGGCCCCCTCAGCTTTGAGGCGCTGCTCGCCCAAGTGGGGGCGCTGGGCGGCGGCCAGCAGCTGCAGCTCGGTCTCTGCTGCCTGCCCGTGCTCTTCGTGGCGCTGGGTATGGCCTCGGACCCCATCTTCACGCTGGCGCCCCCGTTGCATTGCCACTACGGGGTCTTCCCCCCCAATGCCTCGGGCTGGGAGCAGCCCCCCAATGCCAGCGGCATCAGCGTCGCCAGTGCGGCCCTAGCAGCGAGCGCCGCCAGCCGCGTCGCCACCAGTACGGACCCTGCGTGCAGCGGCTTCGCCCCGCCAGACTTCAACCATTGCCTCAAGGACTGGGACTACAATGGCCTGCCGGTGCTCACCACCAACGCCATCGGCCAGGTGAGCCGGCCCGGCGGGCCTCGGGTCTGGGGGCGGGCCGAGGGCGGCGAGGGCGGGGCCTCACGCCCGTGCACCCTTCTCACATCCCCAGTGGGATCTGGTGTGTGACCTGGGCTGGCAGGTGATCCTGGAGCAGATCCTCTTCATCTTGGGCTTTGCCTCCGGCTACCTGTTCCTGGGTTACCCGGCAGACAGGTGAGGGCTGCGGTGGGGTCAGGGCTGGTAGAGAGGAGGGGGTGCTAGGGAAGCTAGCCTAAACATTAGCTGGCGCTTGCAAGACATGGAGGAGAATTCGCTGAACTGCAGTCTTCCCTGGACTTCCGTTTAATGATCTGCCCGTCTCGACTTCACTCCCCAGCAAGAAGTACACCTTGCATACACCTTCAGCACAGGGGCATGACCTCAACTCTGTGGACTATTAGCCCTATTTCTGCTGATCAGTAGCCCTGTGTGCATGGGACAATGGCCTCATCTCCAAAGATAATAGCCCAATCCCCTAAACAAAAACCCTATCTCCACAGAGCAAAAGTCCTATCTTTCCCTCCGTTGTCCTCACCACCCTAACCACCTCCCTTACCATCTTCATGAATTAACAGATTAATCCCTCACTGGCTAATATCCAGCCTACACTGTTAGCTCCATCTCAATGACCTCATTCCTAAAGATCACTGTTAGCTCCATTCCCACTGAACAATAGTTCACCTTAACAAATGACCACATCTCTGACCAGCGGCCTCTCCCCTACAGGTCAATAAGTATCTCCAAAGAACGGTATTACCTTCATCTACAGTAACCCATAGTCCCACACCTGCCACCAAATGACCTCACCCTTATGCATTGTTGATCCCAAAAGCACCCTTCATAGATCAATAGACCCATCTTCATGGGTCCTCAGGGCTTTCAGATCCTTCCAGATCAAAATCCCCATTTCCATGAATCAGTGGTCTCATCTCCAAAGATCAACAGCCCATCCCCACCA
Source organism: Glis glis (assembly GCA_004027185.1). Classification (NCBI taxonomy): domain Eukaryota; kingdom Metazoa; phylum Chordata; class Mammalia; order Rodentia; family Gliridae; genus Glis; species Glis glis. The sequence continues at coordinate 3,095 of PVJS01028041.1, forward strand.
ACCAATGAAACTCCCTGTCAATCAAAAGTCCCATCTCCTCTGTTTCTGGACACCATCACCACAGACCAGGTACTCCAACTCCACTGACCATCCCCATGTATAATTCATCCTCACTGACCTACAGTCCCATCTAAATGGATTAAGAGCTCAACTTGCATGGATCAGAAGCATCCCAACATTCAGTAGTCCAATTCCTTAAAATCAATACCCATCCTCCCTGCCCACGGTCACATACACCTGTGGACCAATGGTCCTCGACCCACAGGTCAACATCCCATTCCCATGTATTAGTGGCTTCATTTTCAGGCCAGTAGCCTCATTCCCAAAGATCAATAACCCAGTCTCATAAAACCAAAAGCCTTAGCCACATTAACCAATAACCCATCCTGATTAAAAATGATTCTGCCCCACTGGGTTAGTAGTCTCATTCCCAGGGATCAGTGCCCCCTTTTCAATGACCAGTGGTACCCAGTCTTCATCTGCATAGATCAATCTTATCCCCAAAGATCAATAGCCTAGCTCCCAAGGTTCAGTAGCCATGTCCTCACTGACTTGTGGTCAGTGACCATCATCACTTACCAATAGTCTTATTTTTTCTGGCCTATGACCCCATTCTTACTGATTATCCCTATGGATTAATAGATTCATCCCCACTGACTACCCATCCACATGGACTAAGATCCTTGCCCCATGAACTAATAGCCCCTAAAATAATTTTCCAGTCTCCAAAGATTAGTAGTCCTACTAATCAGTAGTCCTACCCCATGGATTAATACCCATTCCCATGGATCAGTAGCTCCATCTCACATCTCACTGACTACCCTATGCATTAATAATCCCATGTCCTAGCTCCGTGGAACAGGGGCCTTATCCCCCCAGATCAAGTACTCAGTCCCCTAAGATCATTAGCTCCATTTTCACTAGCCAGTACTATCCCCATGCACATGACCCAGTGGCCTTACATCCCCAGATCAGAAGCTCCACCCCATACACCAATGTTCCTAGCTCCTCTGACTAGTCTGAGCAAGACAAATTCCATTCCCCCTGACCAATAGCTCTATCCCCAAGAATCAGTGGTCCCAAATCCCATAAGCAATATCTCACTCCCCTAACGGGTGATCTTACAATGATGGCTCAATGCCCTAGTCTCTGGCCAATAACCTTATCTCCAAGGGTCAGAGGTTCCCACCCCACCATAGTCACATCCCAGTGCCCAACAGACAGGTGTCACCTAAGCACAGTCCTCATTCCTCCTCATCTTCTCTAGTCTCAGCTCTTGCTCCCAGAGCCTTATCCTCATACCTCCAGCTCTGAAGGGATGCTAGGCCCCAGCAACTCCACCTGCAGCGAGTCTCAGTGACCAGAAGCCCTCCCCGCTCACTTGCTTCCCAGGTTTGGCCGTCGTGGGATTGTGCTGCTGACCTTGGGGCTGGTGGGCCCCTGTGGAGTGGGAGGAGCTGCTGCGGGCTCCTCCACTGGTGTCATGGCCCTCCGATTCCTCCTGGGCTTTCTGCTTGCTGGAGTTGACCTTGGCGTCTACCTGATGCGTAAGTGGCACCCTGCCAGAGGCCCCTCCCTTGGGTCTCCTGCCTGCCTTTCTGCATCCCCGGGGTTCCCACTGCCCCTTAGGATCCTCTTCTTGAGCCCACATTCCAGCTGCTCAGGATCTCAGCTATATTTTTGGCTAAGCCTTTGAAGGATCGGGGGGTCCTGCTTCTCTCCATACCTGTCTCCACCCACAATCTTGAAAGTCCTTGTCCAGGATGTACTGCTGTCAGGGAATAGTGCTTTATGGAAAAACTGCAATCTTGACCAGCTATGTGATCTTGGACAAGGGTGGACATGAAGGTCAAATAAGAGACCTGATGTAAAAGGGCCTGTAAACTGGGGATGCTGAACACCCACAGGGACTCTCACCCTCAAGCCCTCCTAGATTTGAGCAGGAGAGGAGAGGTTGCTGCCCTGAAGTTAGTCTGTGGGAGGCAATGGCTGCAGTCTCTGCTCAGGGTCTGACCTAGCTCTCTATCCTCCTCCCTCTTCCCCTCCCTCTCTCCATCTCTTCTCTCTCATGCCTTCTTCCTCCCTGGACTCTTTCCCTCCTCCCTCCATCCCTGCTGTATCTCTAGGCCTGGAGCTGTGCGACCCAACCCAGAGGCTTCGGGTGGCCCTGGCAGGGGAGTTGGTGGGGGTGGGAGGGCACTTCCTGTTCCTGGGCCTGGCCCTTGTCTCTAAGGACTGGCGATTTCTGCAGCGAATGATCACCGCTCCCTGCATCCTCTTCCTGTTTTATGGGTTAGTATTGCCCTTCACCTGTGGCCTGGCCCTTCCCATCTCTACCACCAGCCCAGCTCTTACCCCAGAGACCCCTCCTTCTCTCCAACTGCCCCTGGTCAGTCCCTCAGCGGTGGGAGTTTCCCAGGCCTGGGCAGGGAGAGGGAAGGCCTCACGGTGCACCCCGCCCCCAGCTGGCCTGGTCTGTTTCTGGAGTCTGCACGGTGGCTGATAGTGAAGCGGCAGATAGAGGAGGCTCAGTCTGTGCTGAGGATCCTGGCTGAGCGGAACCGGCCCCATGGGCAGATGCTGGGGGAGGAAGCCCAGGAGGCCCTGCAGGGTAAGAGGCAGGGTCCCTACGGTGATGCCTCGTGCGCACACATGCCAGTGCCCCCTGCATGACTGTAGCTGTGCCACCCCAGGGTCCCCACTCCCATGTGGGAGGGTCCAGGGTTCTCTGCTGTCTCTTCTAAGACAGTTCTCCCCTTTCTCCCCAAGACCTGGAGAACACCTGCCCTCTCCCTGCAACATCCACCTTCTCCATCGCCTCTCTCCTCAACTACCGCAACATCTGGAAAAACCTGCTCATCCTGGGCTTCACCAAGTGAGCCTGGGTGTTGGAGCTGAGGACCAGGCCGATAGCTGGTGGGGCTGGCTGGGCGGACAACCAGGGGTGTGGAGGCTGTGGATAGGGATTCAGATACTGCTCTTTGCTTCCCCGCCCCTTGTCACAGCTTCATTGCCCACGCCATTCGCCACTGCTACCAGCCCGTGGGAGGAGGAGGGAGCCCATCGGACTTCTACTTGTGCTCCCTGCTGGCCAGTGGGACAGCGGCCCTGGCCTGCGTCTTCCTGGGGGTCACCGTGGATCGATTTGGCCGCCGGGGCATCCTGCTTCTCTCAATGACCCTCACTGGCATTGCGTCCCTGGTCCTGCTGGGCCTATGGGATTGTGAGCATCCTTCCTTCCCCACAGTGTGGGCTCAGCAAGGGAACCCCAGCAGAGGTGCCTCAGACAGGCTCAGTCACTACTTCTGGCACAGACCTCCCGAGACCCTGCCCAGAGCTTCTGCAAACCTCCACCTGGCCAGGCAACCCTGTCTCTTCTCCCAACTAGTGAATGAATGCCCAGAGCCCACCCAGTTAGAGCCACAGGATCCAAGAACCAAGGGAATGACACTGGGGACTAGGCCAGGTGCAATCTCCACACCTCCGTTCATACCACCCTCCTGACCCTCCAGATCTGAACGAGGCCGCTGTCACCACCTTCTCTGTCCTTGGGCTCTTCTCCTCCCAAGCTGCTGCCATCCTCAGCACTCTGCTTGCCGCTGAAGTCATCCCCACCACTGTCCGGTGAGAGCAGGGGCTGAGGACAGAGCCTGAGGGGTGAAGGAGGGAAGCGGCAGAGAAGGCGTGGGGTGAGGTCCAGTTGGGCTGAGTGCCACCTCCCTCTCCCTCAGGGGCCGCGGTCTGGGCCTGATCATGGCACTGGGGGCGCTTGGGGGGCTGAGTGGCCCAGCCCAGCGCCTTCACATGGGCCATGGAGCCTTCCTGCAGCACGTGGTGCTGGCGGCCTGTGCCCTGCTCTGCATCCTCAGCGTTATGCTTCTGCCGGAGACCAAACGCAAGCTCCTGCCCGAGGTACTCCGGGACGGGGAGCTGTGCCGCCGGCCTTCCCTGCTCCGGCAGCCACCCCCTAACCGCTGTGACCACGTCCCGCTGCTTGCCACCCCCAACCCTGCCCTCTGAGCGGCCTCTGAGCACCCTGGCGGGAGGATGGCCCATCCAGAAAGGTGGCATAGGGCCCTGGCAAGGAGACAGGAAGACAGTGAGGAAGGCAGGGCTGCCCTGAAGACGCTGAGGCACCTCACGCCAGCCATGAGGAGAGCTCAGAGGGCTGTCCCCATCCCCACCTCCTCCCTGCTGCTTTGTGTTCACTTCCTCAGCAAGAGTCAGGGGACGGGGAGAGGGCTCCACGCTGTAACCATCAGGTCTGGGCTCCATCCTGTGCCCAAAGACATCCTCCCAGACCTCACTCTCTTGCTCTGTCATTCTGTTTCAATAAAGACATTTTGAATAAACGAGCATATCATAGCCTGGACTGCCCTCCCTTCTGTTGTCCTCTGTCACTCGGGGGAAGGCTTCTCTCCGTGGAACATAAACCAATAACAACCTCCTCCCCTCCTCCCTGTGCCCTGCCCCCAAGTATTAACTTATAGCCCACAGTCGCCACGTACTGACTGCTTGCTCTGCTGCCAGGACGGCGCTAGTGCTCTCTACACACTTCATAGCATCTTAATCCTTCCAACAGTTGCAAGGTAGGTGTTGGGATCAATTAGGGTTTGTTGTTGTAAGCAATAAAACTTGTCTCTAACGAACTTAAAATGGGAATTTATTAGATGTGTTGGGGCAGCTTAATGGTGAGAATTCACAGGATAGAAGGAGAAGCAGACCTAGTCATAAAAGTTCAGGTGCTGAGAGGCCTGGTGCAGAGAGCAGGGACAAGAAACCCTTGTCAGGGTTTCTCCTGGATGGATGAGCTGCAGTGAGATTTGATCTCTGGGAAACCCCACTGAAGATTCATCTCCAGCAAGCATGTGGCTGGCTAGTTTGTGCAACAGGCCACCTCCACCTCCATTACTGACCACGAGGAAGAAGAAACAGAAACCTGGCACTGTTAGCAGAAGTGGGACTGGATGTTGTTCAGGAAAAAAATCATGGCTGCTCATTACAGCATTATTTTACGTGTGACAAGACTGAGTTCAGAGGCTCAGTAACTGGTCCAAGGCTACAAAGCTAATGAGTGGCAGAGCTGAGATCCGGTTAGATCCCAGAGCTAGACCTCTTCATCACTGCACACTGGCCACCTTCCCAACTCCGGCCTTCGGGCACTTCCCTTGGCAGTGAGGAGCAGAGTTTCTTGGCACCCCTGGGAGGTGGCAGCAGAAGACTAGAATTTCCACTTCAGTGCCAGGGCTTATTTCTCAAACTACCCCTTGCCTGGCTTTACCATGTTGGGCAAATCTCTTAACCTCCAATTTCCTTCAAGGGTTGCTCTGAAGATTAAACAAAATAATGTATTCTAAGTATCTCTCAAACTACCCACTAGATGGTGAACTCCTTCAGGGTGGGACCTGTGTCTTATTCAACTTTGAAACACCAATGCCTGACATGTGGTAGATGTTCAAAAAGTTGCTGAGTAATATTTGTTTGCGCTTTCAGCAAGTGTTTCCTGTGACCAATTTACAGAGCAGTATCATCCTGGATACCTAGGGAACAGGCCACCCTTCAAGGAGCTTAAAACTAATCAAACACTAGGAAGAATATTAGTGAGGAGGAGGAGGGGATAGTGATTTGCACCAAGAGACTGCTTCTTGAAGGAGATGAGACTCAAGGGCACAGGTGGAGCAAATTCCTGGAGGCTAGAAAGAGTGAGATTTTCCTGGAGGACTAATCTTTGGAGAGAGAAATTCTTAGGAAAATGGAAATCTTGAGGCCCACCTCTTCCAGAAAAGGGAGGACCATTAACTTATAGAATCCTGCAGCACCAGAGTTCCTTTCTCCTTACCCTCTGCCAGTTCACATATGAGGCCCAAGCTCTATGAACCAAGCCATGCTACTGGGCCCTAAATAATAATGTCACTGGAGAACTCATAAGGACCTTCCTCATTTAATCTTCACAGCTTCCCTGATATATGTATTATTTTGTTTTGTTTTGTTTGTAGTACTGGGGGTTGAACCCAGGGGGATTCTACTCTGAGTTACACCCCAGTCCTATTTTTTATTCTTTATTTTGAAACAGGGTCTCACTAAGTTGCAGAGGGCCTCACTAAGTAGCTGAGGCTGGCCGCAAACCTGCGATCCTCCTGTCTCAGCCTCACAAGTACTGGGATTACAAGCGTGCACCACCATACCCAGCCTGGCTTAATTATATTCTAAACAATAGCAATAGCAAAAAAAAAAAAAAAATCTGAAAATGAAATTAAGAATTTCATGTACAACAAAGAAAGAAAATACTTAGGAATAAATTTAACAAAACAAGTGCAAGATTTGTACACAGAAAATTATGAAACACTGTTAAAAGAAAGAGCCAGGTGTCGTGGCACATGCCTGTAATCCCAGTACTTGGGAGGCTGAGACAGGAGGATCGCAGGTACGCAGCCAGCTTCAGCAATTTAGTGAAGTACTCCACAACTTAGCAAGACTCTGCTTCAAAATAAAAAATAAAATAGGGCTGGGGGTATAACTCAGAGGTAGAAAGTCCCTGGGTTCAATCCCCAGTACCGAGAAAGAAATGAAAAGACCTAAATAAATGCAAAGATATCATGTGTTCATGGATTGGAACACTTATTATTGTTAAGGTGGCAATACTCAAAAGAATAAAACCAAGAAAAGTGACAACACAAAAAATAAGAGAAACAAGATGACAATACTTCCTAAACTGATCAATTGATCTTCAGATTCAGCGTAATCTCTATTAAAATCCCAGCTGTTTTTTGTTGTTTGTTTTGTTTGCAGAAATTGACAAGTGGCAGCATACACCTGTAATTGCATTACTTGGGAGGCTGAGACAGGAGGATCACAGGTTCAAGGCCAGCCTCAGCAACTTAGCAAGACCCTCAGTTACTTAACAAGACCCTGTTACAAAAAAATAATTAAAAAATAAAATTGTGCTCGCTTCGGCAGCACATATACTAAAATTGGAACGATACAGAGAAGATTAGCATGGCCCCTGCGCAAGGATGACACGCAAATTCGTGAAGCGTTCCATATTTTTTAAAAAAAAAATAAATAAAATAAAATAAAATAAAATTTATAGGGCTGACGGTGTAGCTTGGAGGTAGAACACCTCTGGGTTCAATCGCTAGCACCAAAAAAAAAAAAAAAACCAATCTGACAAGCTGATTCTAAAATTCATACAGAAATTCAAAAGATTAGCATAACCAAACAATCCAGAAAAAGAACATAATTAGAGGACCCACACTACCAAAATTTTTAAACCTATTAAAGCCAGGCGTGGTGGCGCACGCTTGTAATCCCAGTACTTGGGAGGCTGAGACAGGAGGATCCGGCTTCACAGCCAGCCTCAGATACTTAGTGAGGCCCTCTGCAACTTAGTGAGACCCTGTTTCAAAATACAGAATAAAAGTGGGCTGGCATATAGCTCAGAGGTAGAATGCCCCTGGGTTCCATCCCCAGTTCCACAAAAAAATAAATAAAACCTATTAAAAAATAAAGCAATGACAACAGAGTGGTACTGCCATAAAAAGAAATACAGATTAATGAAATATAATTGAGAGACCAGAGCTCTGCCAAGTGATTTCCAAAATGGGGGCTGAGACCATTTAATGGTTAAAGAACAGTCTTTTTTTGGGGGGGTGGTACTGGGGAGTGAATACCCAGCGCTATTTTATTTTTTATTTTTTTAATTTTTATTTTTTGGTGTATGGTACTGGGGATTGAATCCAGGGGCATTCTACCTCTGAGCTACACCCCCAGCCCTATTTTTTATTCTTTATTTTGAAATAGGGTCTCACTAAGTTGCAGAGGACCTCACTAAGTAACTGAGGCCAGCCACAAACCCAGGTCCTCCGGTCTCAGCCTCCCAAGTACTGGGATTACAAGTGTGCGCCACCACGCCCGGCCCCTATTTTTTTATTCTTTATTTTGAAACAGGGTCTCACTAAGTTGCTGAGGGCCTCACTAAGTAGCTGAGGCTGGCCACGAACCTGTGATCCTCCTGTCTTAGTCTCCCAATTACTTGGAATACAGGTATGTACCACCACACCTGGCTCCTCTGAGGCCTCTTAAAAGGGCACTAATCCCACATGAGGACTTTGTTCTAATGACCAAATCACTTCCCCAAAGGCCCTACCTCCTAATACTATCATTTTTGGGGTTAGGGCTTCAACATATGAATTTTGAGGGGACAGAAACATTCAGATCACAGTTCCATATGATTCAGAAACTTCACCCCTAGCTATATATACTCAAGAGAATAAACAAGCTAAATATTCATCAATTGATTATAAATAAAATGTGGTACATTTATAAAATGACGTATTATAAAATGATACTTCAATCCCCAATACCACAAAAAAATAAATAAATAAAGGAATACTGAGCTGGTGTTCTGGCACGTATCTGTAATCCCAGTACTTGGGAGGCTGAGACAGGAGTATCACAGATTCGAGACCAACCTCAGCAACTAAGCGAGACTCTCAGCAACCTAGCAAGACCCTGTTTCAAAAAAAAAATTTTTTTTTTATTTTGTGGTGCCGGGGATTGAACCCAGGGCATTCTACCTCCACACTACACCCTCAGCCCTATTTTTTTTTTTTTATTTTGAAACAGGATCTAAGTTGTGGAAGTCCTCACTAAGTTGCTGAGGCTGGCCGAGAACCTTCAATCCTCCTGTCTCAGCCTCCCAAGTACTGGGCTTACAGGTGTGCACCACCACACCTGGCAAACTGATACCTTTCTTCAGTAAAGTTCCTTTGCCAAATGACTCCTTTTTCTATAACAAGTCCTAACACCTGTAACAGTGCTCAGCACTTGGTAAATAATAAATGTATTTGTTTGAATGATTATCAATAAGCATAAAAGGGAAAGAGGCATGGAAATTAACAGGACTGATATTTTATAATTTGATCATGATTTGTGAAAGGCTTCTCATTTTAACCATATATAAGATCAAGAAAAGCTGTTCTAGCCGGGCGTGGTGGTGCACACTTGTAATCCCAGTACTTGGGAGGCTGAGACCGGAGGATCTGGGTTCGTGGCCAGCCTCAGCTACTTAGTGAGGCCCTCCGAACTTAGTGAGACCCTGTTTCAAAATAAAGAATACAAAATAGGGCTGGGGGTATAGCTCAGAGGTAGAATGCCCCTGGGTTCAATCCCCAGTACCTCACACACACACACACACACACAAAAAAAAAGAAAAGCTGTTCTATTATTGTAAAAGCCCAGCAATTTTACTCTCCCTCTAAAGCAGGTTAGCACTGAAGGTAGAATGGAAAAGTCTGCATGTGCTCAATTTTTGTTTCTTCTCCTTCCTTCTCCCCCTGCCCCCTTTTTCACTAGCTCAACCTCTTTGTTCAGTGTATGTAACTCAAAACTAATTTATACTACTGGATATCTGACTAGAGCCACAGATACAGAATATATTGTTCTTACTAAAACACAGCATGGAATTATCATTAAAGTTAAATCAAACAAGCTGGGCGTGGTGGCGCAAGCTTGTAATCCCCGTACTTAGGAGGCTGAGACAAGGAGGATCACGGGTTTGCAGCCAGCCTCAGCTACTTAGTGAGGCCCTTCACAACTTAGTGAGACTCTATTTCAAAATAAAGAATAAAAATAGGGCTGCGGGTGTAGCTCGGAGGTGAAATGCCCCTGGGTTTCATCCCCAGTATCGCCAAAAAAAAAAAGTTAAACAAACCTAAATTAAGAATGCAAAAAACCCAAAAAACTAGCCTTGCTTTTTGCTATTGCCAATGTCAGGGTAGGCAAACCCTGCCTTAAAATGTACCAGATTAGCAGGGTATGGTGGCGTACCCCTATAATCCCAGCTACTCAGGAGGATGAAGAGGGTCACAAGTTTTAGGCCAGCCTGGGCCAATTAACAAGATCCTGTCTCATAAATAAAAAGGAAGCCGGCGTGGTGATACAAGCCTGTAATCCCAGTACTTGGGAGGCTGAGACAGGATGATTGCAGGTTCAAGGACAACTTCAGGAAGTAGTGAGACTCATCAACCTAGCAAGAACCTGTTTCAAAATAAAAATAAAATAGAGCTGGGTGTGTAGATCGGAAGTAGAATGCCCCTGGGTTCAATCCCCAGTACCAAAAAATAAATAAATATAAAAAGGATATAGCTGAGGGGTATAGTGCTTGCCTAGTATGTACAAGGCCCTGGGTCCAATCTTGTTTAAAAAAAAAAAAAAGAATTTTGCATCACCCAAAGACCTTCTAAAGATCTGACTCACAGACCCTAACCTTAGACAAGAAATTTTCTAAGTAGGTTCTCCTAATCCTTGTTCCTTAAATACCATTCCCTTGAACAGAACCCCAATGAGACCAATATTCTTCAGTTAACAGGGACTTACCAGGAGTGATGGACAGAAATCATTTACTAAAACAACTGAGCTTGCTGGAGGATAGCAACTTTCTTTCCATGCTTCTTTCCCTAAAACCACTGATTGATGATAGAGGAAAAATTAAGAGAGACCAAGTAAAGTAGGAAGTAAAGTAGGAATCCTTATAGGAACTCCTATAAGGATAAGTAAAAGAAAAAAGAAAAGATAGAACTGGCAGGTCCAGGATAAAGGAATTCCTATTGTTGTTACTGCTTTCTCCAGGACTGGAAAGACAACCCCAAGGTGAATAAACACCTTGAGCACCTACTCAATGGCAGGCACTGTGAACATACAAAGGCATAATATATGCCCCCAAGGAGCTTGCAATCGAGTGAGGAAACAGGAATATAATTATTTTAATTATAAAATCATGAAGTAAGTGCTAGAGATAATCTGCCCTGAGTGCATAGTGATTAATTCTGACTACAGGATCAGGAAATGCTTCATAGCTGTGGTACCTGCCTTATACTTTGAAGGATGTGTATGATTTGGACAGAGAAGTTGGGATGACCATAGCAGGCTAAAGGGAATAACATGAGCCATACATGAAAATACAGCATCTCATCTGGAATGCACAATACATCAGATGTAGGGCAGGATGCGGCAGGGAAATACAATTAGGATCAAACTGGGGAAGGTCTTCAGTCCACACTTGAGTTTGTACTTTGTACTTCCTGGTGGCTTCAGAGGGCCTTTTTTGCAACAAGAACAGATGGGGAATTGCTTAAGAGGTGAAAGTAGGAAAGGAGAATGGGCATGATACAGTAGGATTAACTAAACCTTGAGCATTAAAACCAGAGAAGGGTTAAGAAAGTTCACCCTTAGGAGGGGGCCTAACTGAGGGAGATAGGAGGGGGGAAGGAAGACTTGAAGAGGGAAACACTTCAATGGACATGATATACATACATAAACTTACCAAAGCAAATCAATGTGTTGAAAATGGGAAGGTGGAGAGTGAGGGAGTAGGTTGGGAACTGGGGGAGGGCTCAATGCGTACTGTGTGCATGCAGACCTCTATCAGCCTGAACTTCAAGATGTGATTACAATGCACCAATAAAAATAAATTTTAAAAAAAAGTTCACCCTCAGCCAGGTGTGGTGGCACACCCTTGCAATCCCAGCAGGTAGTGAGACGCTCATCAACCTAGCTGAGACCCTGTTTCAAAATAAATATAAAACAGGGCTGGGGGTGTAGCTCAGAGGTAGAATGACCCTGGATTCAATCCCTAGTACCAAAAAAAAGTTCACCCTCCAAGAACCAATTTATAGGGCTCTTTTCAAGACAGCCATTTAGTGCCCCCTGGTGGACAGATAAGACCTCCCCAACATTAACAGAATCAGTCCCTCAGTAAGTTTCGCATTCTTCCAATGAGTTAAAACTGAACACTCTCCAGTCTCTTGCTAATCAGCCCCAGCAGTTTTCACACTAATATCAGCACACACTATTCTAGTTGTCTGAAAAGAAAAAACAGGTAATGGAATATCTACAAAGGCTTACACTGGGGAGTGATGTAATGCCCAAGAACTTTTTTTTTGGTGGCACTGGGGATTGAACCCAGCAACATTTTACCTCCAAGCTACGCCCCCAGCCCTATTTTTTTCCGAACTGGGAATTGAACCCAGGGGCATTCTACCGAGCTGCACCCCCAGCCCTATTTTTTATTGTTTATTTTGAAACAGGGTCCCACTTAAGTTGTGGAGGGCCAAAGTAGTTGAGGCTGGCCACAAACCTGCGATCCTCCTGTGTCAGCCTCCCAAGTACTGGGATTACAGGCATGCACCACCACATCCAGCTTTTTATTTTTAAACAGGGTCTCGCTAGATGAGTATCACTACTTGCTGAGGCTGTCCTCGAACCCACAATCCTCCTATCTCAGCCTCCCAAATACTGGGATTACAGGCATGTGTCACCACTCCCAGCTTTATAGAATGCCTCTGGATTCAATCCCCAGTGCCGCAAAAAAATAAAATGGAGAAATTAAGATGGCCAAGAGCCAGGCATGGTAGCTCACACTTGTAATCCCAGTACTCGGGAAACTGAGACAAGAGGATCACAGATTCATGACCAGCCTCAGCTACTTAGTGGGGCCCTCCGCAATTTAGTGAGACCCCGTTTCAAAATAAGGAATAGGGCTGGGGATGTAGCTCAGAGGTAGAATGCCCTTGGGTTCTATCCCCCGTACCACACACACACACAAAATATTTTAATTTCTTTGCCCACCTTGAAGTACCCAGACCCTAATCTAAGAATCTAGGGTGTTAAGTATGGACAGTTCATATGCACGTAAGTCTTATCAGGAACACACACATGCCATTAGACATACTCTAATCCTATTTTTTCACTATCCAGAAAACCCATCATCCTTAACTAAACACATGATGTTCCTGCTAGTTGTAATTTAATTCCTACTTCTCAATTTATAAACGGGAACTTCCCCTCCACACCACCGGTACTTCCACAAAGTAGAATTAATAGCCATCTGCAATCTAAGAGAGAACAGGTAGATAAATGATCTTTACACCCAAAAGGCCAAACAATTTTTATTTTCAAAAACAACTTTATTCATGACACATATTTAAAAAAAATTCCCGCCCCCTGGAAATGAGCTAAAAAAATAAACAAAATCCACCTCCCACCTCCCTGTTCCCACTTCCTCCCATTCCCTCCAAATAAAAGGGAAAAAAAGGCAAAGGAAAAAAACAAAACAAAACAAAAAACTGAAAAACAAAAACACCCCAAAACCCCCCAAAACAAGGTAGTGCATTTCCCCAGGGGGAAGGGGAATTTACACTGGAGCCGCTGGGAGCGGAACGGAGATCTTCCGGCTACAGAAACCTGCAAAGAAAGACACTCAAAACAGAAAAAGAAACACAAAAGGAAACAAAACAGATCACCAGGCAATCTGGAGGGGCAGGGAGCCGGAAAGAGGGTGGGGTAGTGGCAGATCTGGCAGGACAGGAGCAGGCAGGAGGGGACTGTGAAAGGCAGGGAGAAGATGGAGGGAAGGTAACAAGCAGAACAGTTTGGTGTCCTTCCAGAGCCCTGGGTAAAAAAAACCCTACCACCCGTGCCCACCTACCCTTGAGCAGCCCCCAAGGGGGTGAAGTGGGGCAGGGAAACATGGGGAGCAGCTTGCGCAGTTGAGAAGTGTCCATGGCGAATCCCCAGAGTGAATGAGCAGCCCCCTGCCCCACTCCCTGGGCCTTCCCCTACTCCCCAAAGCAGGTCCCTCCTCAGCAGTTAGTTATGGGATTCTCCCCCCTTCCACAGTATATCTTTTTTTTAAAAAATATTTTTTTTTCCATCAAGGTCATCTTCTGTTTTTCTTTTTTTTTTTAATTCTTTTTTTTTTCCTTCTTTCCTCTTTTTTTCCTCTCTCTCCTCCTAATACACACTTTTTTTTAGTAAGGGGAATACCATGATGTCGCTCTAGCCCGGCCCCTGGAAGAAAGAAGGAGAGTTAGGTGTTAACATGATCACTAGATAGTTCAGTATATGCCCCTCCCCGTGGGCCCTTGCCCCAGTTACTGTGAAGGGGGAAAAGAAATTTTCAAGTGTCCTAAAACGCCACAATCCCAGAAAGAGCGACACACCTGGCAAACGGGGGGCTAATGGAGGCATTAACAGAATACTCTGCCAAACAGTGGCAATAAAGAAGTGCATCAGAGATACAGGAACAAGAAAAAGGACCAACTGTTTATCTGGTTTTCAGTTCTCCACAGTTCTTAAACCCTATCTTATGAAAAGCCAAGGTTTATATGCCTAATCTGACTAAATGGAAAGAGATAAATGCAAAGCCATAACATGGGCACCACAGTTGGCCCAGTAAGAAAGTTAACCTTGAAAAAGACTGGCTCGATTAAAGATTTAGTAAATATCTCAAAATCCTCCCACATGGCTATAGGAAGATCAACAAGCCTCTGGTATTCTTCCAAGGAAGATTCAAACTTCTACCCCCTCTGTACCTCTCAGAAAAGTAGCAATATCCAAGCAGTGCTTTCCCTGCCCTGAGGTCCTGTTCTTCCTAACTTTCAGTGTAAAGACCTTCACTGCCACCAACTCCCAAGAAAAAAAAGGCTGGAGGAGGAAGCATCTCTCAGAACAGAATGAACCCTTATCACCAATTTCTGCTCCAGAAAAGATGATGAGACTGGCCTCCTGACCTGGCCTGCAACTACCTTCCTCACCCTGCACAGGCAGGAGACCAAGTCCCTGGAGACCAAGGGGAGGGCACGGGAGGAGGGTCCTCAGATCAGGAGAGAATGAAGCATACAGGGCTCATGGGAGGCGGGGAAGAGGAGCAGCCCATCTATCCTGACCTGTAGACACGACCCCGGGGCCTGCTGTTGAAACCACTGTAGAATCGAGAGCGGGAACTGTTGTAGTTGGTAGTCCGGGCACGGTAGCGGGCACGTGGGAAACCCCGGTCTGTTGTGCTGATGCCTGGTCTGTTGGTTCGTTTTGGGATCACCTGAGAGCAGAGGATACACAACAGAAAGCCTTACAGTCAACCTGGAGTTTATACAGAACCACAACAGCAAGGGCACAGATCTTACCTTGATTTGTCTTCCTCTAAATAGGGACTCATCTAAGGCCAGGGAAGTCCTCACTGACTCTTTGTCTGAGAACTCTATATATGCAAACCTGAAAAGAACAAACTGTCACTTTACCTTTCTGAATTTACCAACAGCTCACAGGTTAAATCCAACTTACAGTCATGCTTTGCTGGGAGTGTAATGTGTTCACATTTTGAAATTACTTATTGCTTTTAAACAAAAGGGTTTGATCTAAATTTCTAGCTACTCTTGGAAAAACATAAAACAAGCCACACGAGGCTGGATTTCTACAAGGCTATAACTAGCTGTGGCTAACTAGAAGCTGTCCCTCCTCTAGTTCCCGATCCCACCCACACTGGCTTTCAATTACATCGATTCTATTCTATTTGTGTGTGTGTGTGTGTGTGTGTGTGTGTGTGTGTGTGTGTGTGGTACTAGAGACGGAACCCAGGGGCATTCTACCTCTGAGCTACACCCCCAGCCCTATTTTATTTTTTATTTTGAAACAGTCTCACCAAGTTGCTGAAGGCCTCGCTAAGTTGCTGAGGCTGTCCTTGAACTGTGATCCTCCTGTCTCAGTCTCCCAAGGACTGAGATTACAGGCCTGCGCCACCAGGCCCGGCTTCTTCAACTGGTCAATCCTCCTGTCTCAGCTTTCCAAATTATTGAGATCACAGGCGTGCGCCATCACGCCTGGTTCAACTTATCTCTTTTAAACTGTGATTAAAATTACCTCAATTTATTCCCTTACTCACCCTTTAGGATGGCCGCTAAATTTGTCGCAGAGTATGGTAACACGGTTGACTGAACCACAGCCATGAAAGTGAGCTTCCAGCTCTTCTGCTGTTGCACCATAGTCCACCTAAAAAGAGGGGGATATTGCATAGATACTGGGCAACTCCTGTCTCAACAGGTAGCCACCTGGCCTTTGATCTGGGACTCCTATTATATCAAAGCACATCAACCCCAGAACCTTTGTTGACCACTCCACTTTTTACCTCCTCTCAACCTCCCATTCACACCCTTTTAAAATCACCACCTATGTGAAGATCTTCAAGATTTAATAATTTCCCAAAACAAGAATGCCCTCCCACAACTCGGAGAGCCCCAATACATACATTTCCAACATAGATGGAACGGGCATCAGCCTCCATCTTCTCTTCAATAGACATGATCACTGGGCCAGCTTTGAGAAAATAATTTTAAAAACGAGTATATTTCCTACTGTACCAAACCCATTTTGCTCCCTTATATTTTCTACTGTACCAAATCCATTTTGTTCCCTGCTGTCCCCATTACCTAGAACAGTGCCTAGCACATAGTAGGTTCTCACTAAATATGACAAATTAGAAAACAATGTAAGAGTCCTCCCACCCCCAAATCAAGCCCCCACCGAATAGCTTTGGTTGAAATGTCTTCAAGAGTAAACAAAATTAAGTAGGCTAAGACTGACGTTTCTAGATTAAAGAAGCCCCTCGCAGCCCTGTTGTTTCTCTTAGGAGTCCTAACTAAAGGGTCTCCAACTGAAAAAAAAAAAAAAAAAGACTTGAAGGTCAAATGCCAGCTGGCATCTCCACAAGAAGGGTAGAGGCAGACGAAGAACAAAGAGAAACACATTTATAACGGGGACAAAGGGAGGCACAAGACTACCACTACCAAAACATAGCTTATGTCTCACAAAGGTTAGTGGAACACACAATGGACTATGACCGCAGCACCTGCCCAGCAATTGCTCAAGCAGCTCCAGGGTCTCAAGCATCTAGGGCCACACACCCCGTGCTCCCCACTACCCTTCCAAACCGAGGACCCCACCGTGCGTGCAACTGCCGGTTCACTCACCATTGCCTGGAGGTGGACTCATATTCATCTGCTTCTCTACCTCGTTCTGTAGCTCCTTTAGCTTCTCGGCTTCTTCCTCCATCTCCCTGACTCGAGCTTTGATCGCTTCCAGCTCCTACAATTGAGTGGGGAGGGCATGCAGAAGAGCTTAAAAGGAACCAACGCAGGAGCTGTGCCGTGCTCTCGGTCGGCACGCGGCCCCAGCCATGCTCGGCCACTTCCCTGGCCCCACGCGAGGGTCGTGATGAAAAGAAAAGCAAGTTACCTTCTCAAGAACAACCCTATGCACCCATGACGCCCCAGTCTACACGGCCGGGCCCCTCGTGGCGATCCAGGACCGGTCCCCAGCCCGGCCCCAGCCACGTTATTCCCCGCCCAACCCCACCCCCTCCAGCCTCCCGCTCGCTCGCCCGAGCTCTGGGCCTCCCGTGACCCGGCCCGCCGGCCGCCGTCGGCCTGCTCGCTCGCCCTCCTTCCCTCACCGGGTCCTCAATGGCGCCGTCCCCCGGGTCACCCTCGACCAGTCCTGGCTCTTCCTCCTCCTCCTGGCTGCCAGGGGCTCCCGAGCCAGGCCCAGGGCCCGGAGCTCCCGGGGGGGCGCGGGGCCGGGGCGGCTCCTCTTCGGGCTCGGGCTCCGGCTCGGGCTCCAGCAGCAGCTCCCCAGGCTCCAGTTCCTCAGACTCCAGGCCGTTCCCGTAGTCCCCTGCGCCCCCCGGGGCCCCCTCCCCGGCCTCCCCACCGGCCCCGGGCACAAGATGGCGCCGCCGCCCCGGCCCGGAGCCCCGACCGCCCGCAGCCCCCGCTGCTGCTGCCGCCGCCGCCGCCGCCGCCATCGCCGCTCAGACTGGGGCCCGCCGCCCAGCGATTGGAGAGCTGCGCGGGCTATGCCGAGGATTCATTAGTCAAGCAGCCTGCCCGTCACCCCGAGCTAGAACTCCATTGGGGAATATTACTTGGTCATCAAATAAGACCCCACCTCTAAGGCGGGGCACTGCGCCAAATTCTCAAATCCCGGTAGGGGAAATCGGTCTGTCAATCAACGCACGTCCCACCTCCTCTCGAGTCCTTAGGTAACAATACTGCCACGCTGTGACGACATTCCTGCTTCTCCCCCGCCTACGGGAGGGCCCGTGAAGCATAGGACGCTCCGTGATTGGCCCCTGAGTAGACGACTGGAAAGGACCAATCTTCCGATCGCCTCACTACCGTGACCCAATCTCAGATGCCGATTGGCTTGCGAGATTCGAAGGGCTGACACCCGTTGCGTGACGGGTGAACCTTGCCCCCGAAAGGGCTGCCAGGCTTCAAGCTAGGGAAACGCAAGGTCACATGACTAGTCCTTAGGGGGCCGCCATCTTGACACTACAGCCGCCACTAGAGCTGTTGGGAGGTGGAGAGGCCCGAGAAGGGGCGGAGATATCTGGAAACTGGTCTCCTGACCCGGAAAGTGCCTGTAGGTGGAATGTTGCCGGAAGTGGAGGTTCTGAATGGAGCATTCCAGGAGGAAACTTCCCAACTTAGTTATTGGCGCGACCATCCACCGGGTCTCCCACACCATGCAGCGGGGAAGAATCTTCACCAAGACCTACGAGTCCCGAGTCCTGTCTGCCCCTGTCGTTGTGCATAGGCCTTCTTTGCAGCCCCTCTGCCTTGCTTAGTTTCCGCCTGTTTCTTCTCTTGCCTAGTCTGTTACAGCCCGAACGGGTTTCTCAGCTTCGACTGTCACCCCTCCAATCCACACCATTACCAGACTGGCTCCCCTTTTCTGGTCAACGTTTCAAAATTTCTTACTGTGGTCTCAAACACTTCAGGACCTGGCTACTTTGCGGGTGTTATTTCCACACTCCTTTCCGTGGATGTACCTGGCATCCACACTGTGTCTCTGTACATGCAATCTCTCCTCAACCAGACCTCTCACCAGGGAAGCCTCCCACCAGTCTCCTGTCTACCTCCACTGTGCACTTAACGGTTTTGTGTTTCCTAACTAGGTGGTGAGTGCCTGCAAATGAGGGGCTGAATCCTCTTCTCCTCAACATGCCTAGCACATTGTAAGTGTCCTATTGGGCGTTTGTTAACTGAAAGATGCATTGATTCGGGATGTGGGTGCAGCCTTCATCTTCTGCAATTTCTCAGTTTCCAACCCACCTTTCAGACCCCAGAGGTCTCTCTCTAGGCAGGTTCCCACCACACCCTACACCTCTGCACCCTGAGATATCAATGAGACCTGGCCTTGGGGAAGGCACGATTGCCACATTTTAGTACAGATTCTACCCATTTATTAAAAAGTAAAGAAAATTTGTACTAAATTTGCAAGAGGGATTTTTTGTAGGCAGACCAAGCTACAGGTCTAAGAACCAGGTTCACACAAACCCAACCAAAAAGTTAAGCAAGGTTGTGGTAGGAGGATTTGGACAAGGGGAGATCTCTATTAGTAAACCAAAAAGTCAAAAGCACTCATAACCCACTCTTCCCTCACCCCCCCCCAATTCCTTACCTCAGGATCTGGGGAACCTGGAGCAGAATCACAGTCAGTTAAAATTTTGCTGCAAATTTCATCAGCCATCTCAGTTCAGTGATCTGGGAGAACTAAAGTTGAGCGCCGAAGACAACCTCTAAATGATTTGATTTTCCTGGAAGAAAGGTCTTTTATACTGATCTTAACCTAATTAAAATTTGAGTGGTTTAGTGGGGCGTGGTGGTCCACGCCTGTAATCCCTTTACTTGAGAGGCTGAGACAGGAGGATTGCAGGTTCCAGGCCAGCCTCAGCAATTTTTTTTTTTCTTTTTCGCTGTACTGGAGATTGAACTCAGAGGCATTCTACCTCCGAGCTACACCCCCAGCCCTATTTTTTAGTCTTTATTTTGAAACGGTCTCACTAAATTGCAGAGGGCCTCACTAAGTAGCTGAGGCTGGCTGTGAACCCGGATCCTCCAGTCTCAGCCTCCCAAGTACTGGGATTACAAGCGTGCGCCACCATGCCCAGCCAAGCCTCAGCAATTTAATGAGGCTCTCAGACACTTTGTAAGGGGGAGGGGAGGGGAGAAGAGGGGGGCACCAAGTGCTGCGTGCATGTATGTTACGGTCAACTTGATTTCCATTGTGATGTGAGACTATAGTGCACTAATAAAAGCACATTAAAAAAAGAAACTATTTAAAAAATAAGCCGGGCGTGGAGGATCCGGGTTCGCGGCCAGCCTCAGCTACTTAGTGAGGCCCTCTGCAATTTCGTGAGACCCGGTTTCAAAATAAAGTATAAAAAATAGGGCCAGGGGTGTAGCTCGGAGTTAAAACGTCCCTGGGTTCAATCCCCCGTACCGCAAAAATAAATAAATAAAAATAAATAAAAATAAAAAATAAGATAAGGCTGGGATGTAGCTCAGAGGTAGAATCCCAGTTCAATCCCAGTACCACACACAAAAAAAGTGTTTTTGTGGTACCTATTTTAAGTAAAGCAATTAAGGGAAATGTGGTTTTAAAAAAAAAATGCCTTTGACTCCTACCTTTGTTAAGCACTTGATTTTATAACAGGAACTATTTAATATATTATCTCATTGAATTTTCACAACAACTCTATGAAGTTTAAATATTTCCACAATTATAACCTTCTTTAGGGAAGAAGAAAAAGGGCTAAAGAAGTGAAGTAGCTTTGCCGAAGTCATGAACTAATTAGAAGTGTACAGGGAACCCAAAGTCAGCTTTGAAAGTTTAGAACAAAACTACTATAGTGTTGTCTGCTTAAATACAAAAAGTTACATTATGATATTGGAAATTGGAAAAAGACCAAAGACCAAATTCAGATAACAGACAAAAGTTTAAGCAAACTATAATTATATCCAATCAAAGACTACTTTTCCTAATAAAAGGTTTATATATAATGTGTGATAAACATGGAAAAATGTCAGGCCAAAGTAGTAGAATGCAAAATTATATATAAAATATGATTACAACTATGTATATCTGATAATTAAAAACAAAAGGGCATGGAAGGAAAAAGAAAAAATACCATCTTTCCATTTTCTGTTGTTTGGTAATACATACTAACAGCTTTAAAAAATGTTTTTTTTTTGTGTGTGTGGTACTGGGGATTGAACCCAGGGATATTCTACCTCTGAGCTACACCCCCAGCCCGATTTTATTTCTTATTTGGAAACAGGATCTTGCTAAGTTGCGGAGGGCCTCACTAAGTTGCCAAGGCTGGCTTCGAACCTGCGATCCTTCTGCTCAGCCTCCCAAATAGTGAGATTACAAATGTGCACCACCACGCCCAGCTATAAAAAAAATGTTGAGATTCTTAACCCAATAATCCTATTTCATGTGTGTGTGTGTGTGTGTGTGTTACTGGGGATTGAACACAGGGGCATTCTACCTTTTTTTTTTGTTTGTTCTGAAAGGGGCTTACTTGTTGCTGGTGATCTTCCTGTCTCAGCCTCCCAAGTACTGGGATTACAGGGGTATACCACCACACCTGGCTTCCAATAATCCTATTTCTTATAATTTGTTCTAAAGAAGTAATCTAAAAGGCGAAGAAACATTTGTGGCAAAAGATATTTTGTTTGTTTGTTGTGGTACTAGGGATAGAACCCAGGGGCCTTCTACCTCTGGGCTACACCCCCAGACCTATTTTATTTTTGATTTGGAAACAGGGTCTCACTAAATTGCAGAGGGCCTCACTAAATTGCTGAGGCTGGCTTTGAATTTGCGAACCTCCTGTCTCAATCTCCCAAGTACTGGGATTATAAGCATGGGCCACCATGCCCAGCTCGAAAGATATTTATCAAAGTGAAAAAATGTAAACCATTTAAATGTCCAAGTGGGCATAAAAACTATTGTACATACATAGATGTAATTTTATGTAATCATTATGCCTTTAACATGTTTTAAAGACACAGAAAAATGCTTGCAATATGATAGCAGAATTGTAATATACAAAATTATATGTACAGTATGATCACAAAAATAAAAGTACAAATAAGAGGCTAGAAAGAAATATGCCAAATGCTAATAGTAGTTCTTTCTGGGTAATAGGATTATGATTTTCTTCTTTTTAATTTTGTTCTGCAATTATCACATATTTATTTATTTTTGGTACTGGGGATTGAACCCAGGGGCATTCTACCTCTGAGCTACAACCCCCAGCCCTATTTTATTTTTTAGTTTGAAACAGGGTCTCACTAAGTTGCGGAGGGCCTCCCTAAGTTGATGAGGCTGGCCTCGAACCTGTGATCCTCCTGTCTCAGCCTCCCAAGTACTGGGATTATAGGCATGCACTACCACACTCAGATCTGAGAATGAATTTTTTAAGAATTAGTATGTAAACTGAGTGTAGTGGCACATGCTTATAATCTCAGTACTTGGGAGGCTGAGACAGGAGGATTGAAGGTAAGTAGACAGACTCTCATTAACCTAACAAGACCCTGTTTCAAAATAAAAAAATAAATAGGACTGGGGGTGTAGCTCAGAGGTAGAATGTCCCTGGGTTCAACCCCCAGTACCACACACACGAAAAAATAATAATTAGTATGCAATGCTATGAAATTCACCCATTATGAGCTTACTTCTCCTTAAGTTATAACATATAAATAGATGACAGAGTTTTGGTAAAACTGAAATTCCAATGATGCTGTGCCCCAGAAGAGAGAAAAATGGGTTAACAGAAGGGAATGATCAGGCCAGGCATGGTTGAGCATGCCTGTAATCCCAGTACTTGGGAGGCTGAGACAGAAGAATCGTGAGTTTGAAGCCAGCCTCAGCAACTTAGCAAGACCCTGTTTCCAGATAAAAAATAAAGTCAGTCTGGGGGTGTAACTTGGACGTAGAATGCCCTGGGTTCAATCCCCAGCATCACAAAAAAAAAAAAAAGAATGGAAAAAAGGAGAAAAAAAAGAAGGGAACAG
>PVJS01028042.1:0-25790 GCA_004027185.1 Glis glis
GGTACCACAAAAAAAAAAAAGAAGTAAGTTGAATAGACAATAAAAAATAGAAATAGAACAATAAGATTAAGAATCAATTAAAAAAATAAAATAGAGAATCCCTTAGATAGGCTAAGAAAGCAAGAAGAGTCATTACAATAAATGCCTTCAAAATAAAAAAGGTTTATAAATACAAGCCAAAAAATTGGATGTTTGGGAAAACTAGGTATCTACATGCAAATAAAAAAGTAAAAATGGACTCAGACCTCACACACACGAATACACACACACACACACACACACACACACACACACAACCTCGAAATAGATTAAAGATTTAAATGTTAAACCTGAAAGCATAAAACTCCTAGAAAATATAGTCAAAATCTCCTTAACCAGGGTTTTGAATTTTTAGATAGGATACCAAAAGCAATGCAACAAAAAAAATTAGTAAGCGAAACTCTATCAAGCTAAACAGCTGCTGCACAGCTGAGGAAGCAGTCCACAAAGTGCAATGGCAACCTAAGGGCTACGAGAAAACATTCACAAACCACACGGATGATAAGGCATTAATAGCCAAAATACATAAAGAATTCCTGAAACTCAATAGCAATGAATAATTAGCCTTATTAAAAAATGAGCAAATGACCTGAATAGATACTTCTTTTAAAGTAAATGCACAAATGACCAGAAGATACAATTATCCCTCTTTCTCTACCTACCTAGCTATCTAGATCTCTATATAAACGTACAAGGAAATATTATTTAACCCAAGAAGAAGGAAATCCTGCCATTTTCAGCAACATGGATGAACCTGGAGGACATGCTAAGTGAATAAGTCAGGCACAATAAGACAAAAACTACTTGGGCTCACTTAGTAGAACATCAAAAAGTTGAGCTAGGAGAGGTGGAGAATAGAATGTTGCTTACCAGGAGCAGTGAAATGACGATGCGTTGGCCAAAATATCCAAGTTTAAATGATGTGGAATGAATAAATTCTGATTATCTAACGTATAGCATGGCAACTCTAGCTAATAATACGGTATTGTACACTTGAAATTTGCTAAGAGTAATCCTTGTGTGTTCTCAAATTTTGCACAAAAAAGGTAACTGTATCCCATGATGAATATGCTAATTAGACTAATTATGGAACCCTTTCACAATGTATGTGCATATCAAAACATGTAGTATACTTTAAACATACTACTTCTATTTAAAAAATGAAAAAAATAGAGTTTTAAAGTTATATTAAAAAAATGAAGCTGGGTGTGGTGGTGCATGCTTGTAATCCCAGTACTTGGGAGGCTGACACAGGAGGATTACAGGTTCACAGCCAGTCTCAGCTACTTAGTGAGGTCCTCCGCAATTTAGTGAGACCTTGTTTCAAAATAAAGAATAAAAAATAGGGCTGGGAATGTAGCTTGGAGGTAAAATGCCCCTGGGTTCAATCCCCGGCACACACACACACACACACACACACACACACACATATATATATATATATATATGTATACATATATATTTTTTAAACTAAACACAAACAAAATAGATTACTGGAACCTCTGAGGATAAGGCCTAGGAATCTGCATTTAATTAGTCCCCTAAGTGATTTTTAGACACTTTAACATTTCACATCTGTGAGAATAATTTGCTCTGTGACCATATGTTGTCTTCTCAAGTCTCAGTTCCCATGTGTGTAAAACAAAAGTAAAAATAAAACAACTTGGTGGTAGCATAGAGTAAACATAGAAGACTCAAAATACATCTAGAATCACAGAGTACATTCATATTTTTAGATCCCTTAAATGTTAAAGTAAGGAGTGTTTGCTTAGGTAGGCAAAAGGGCACTGATAAGAAGGGAAGGGGGGAGGGAATGGGGGTGGGAATCAGGGGAGTGCTAATTGACAGATGTGTGCATGCATACTTCTACCACCCTGAAAACCATCAAGATGCATTAATAAAATGCACCAATAAAAAATATTATCTTCTTTTACTGGCAGTAGTATATTCATGAAAATGTAAAATTGACACCAAATTTTTAAGAAAAAACAAAGAGCAAGATTAAAACTACCTATCCATAATGAAAAAAAGAAAAAGAAATAGTCAACAAAAATGAACACATAAAATAATCAAACAGGTATAATGTATAAGTTTGAGCAAATTGGATAAATATTAAATGTTTTCAGAATGAATGAATTAAAAGATAAGTAGATGCAAATAATTAATTAGATAAATCTAGCAAGCAAGCAATACTGTTAAACTCCTAAATTAAGAAAAAAAGTGTTTTTAGAATTAACAGTGCAAATGTTTAAGACCACATATTGGACATGATATAGATAAACATAATTTTTCACAAAAGTGAAAGACTTTTATTACATTTCTGCATGTAACAAATATCACTTCTTATTTTTATACTTAGGTAAGTTAATTAGCTAGCTAATTAATTAATTGATTTCACAGTACTGGGGATTATACCCATGTCTTTCCACTTGGTAGTCAAGTACTCTCCACTGCCCTACATCCCAATGCAAATATAATCTATTAAAGGGGACAGCCTTTATTGAAAATGAAAAAATAATCTTTATTATTTTAAGTATGATCCATTTGGAATTGACAGCAGAGGAAAAAGGTACTTAGTTGAAAAATTGTTTGCTTTTTCAAAAAAACATCATAGAAGTCTATATGCATTATAGAAAGCAGCAAAACATCACCACTTTTGCCTTTCTAGTAATTGTTATACTTCACTGATTTATGAAATAGCAATTAGGATTCAATATTGCAAGAATAATAATGACACAAAAGCAAAGACATAGGATTCTATTTTAGAAATTGAAAACAAAAGGAATTTCCGACTAACAGGCTTCCCCAGTATTTAAGTGAGTCGTTATTGGAAGTTGTGGCAGAGAGTAAAAAGGACCACCATTGTTTTCAACATCTATCATCACAATGTAGAATCTAAACATATTTCGCCTCTTGAAGAACATATACACCTGATAAAACCAAACTGCTTTGTAAAGAAAAAATAATTTCATTCCTTTTTTCTTTTTAGGAGAAAAGTTGTCTATTGCAATTTTTTACTGATTAATATGACTTAAGGGCAAAGTCCTCAATGGCACTAAAGGAAAAGGCATGCTTGAATCAATTTTATTGGTCTGGGAGCATGATGAAATATTGACTTTAAATCAGACCTCGACTGATTTTCCTTGCCTCTCCATTCCTCAGAAGTCTTAGAAAGCTCTCTGCATGTTGAGCACATATTTTTTTTATTACCCCATCAGGCTTGAATTAGTTATGGTGAACTATAATGAGCTGCCAGCTTAATTTTATCTCAACATTAAGCTTTAGCAAATGACCACCCCTCTATCTAGAATGCTCTTCCCTGTGTCTGTCTGGGTTTAGCAAGAAGCAGATAGTATTATCTTTGTACAGGCTAAGTTGTACAAGAGATTTGGGGGAGGGAAGGTGGAAATGACTGTGAACGATTAAAGAGAAGGGGACAGGTAAAAGGAGGTAAATCTTAATAGACTGCAGTGCAAGTCTGACATCTGTGAAAGGAGAAGGTGAAGGAAGAATCAGGTGGGAAGCACTTCAGAAAAACAGTATAGTTCTAAGTTTGGTCCAGACCAATGGGAAATCCTCAATTAAAGTTGACCCCTGAGAATATGTGGGAAATAAGAATAGGCTGGCTTCAGTTATCTGCCCATCTCAATCTTTGATCAGGAACCATCCAGGGAATCATGGCTTTGCCCAGAAATTGGTGGTGAACCCAAAGGGGCAGCAGCAGTCATTCAGTTGTACTCCTCGTAATAAGCTCTCGGGACCAGAATTGAGGGATACATCTGCATGACTGCAAAAGTACCCTATGTGCCCAGCACAAATATACTTCTTGATGCAGGTTCAAGGAATAGCTCCTCCACAGGTAAAATCAGAACGGGGAGGTTAGCAGGAAAAACGACATCCTCTGTTGCTGCTGTTGGTTTTCAGTCCATCCAAGAGGGATACTTATCCTCTCCTTCCACTCTCCTTTCTAACTACCTCCTGTCTATTGTTACCAACTCAGTACCTAATGGTATGAATCAAATTCCCATTTCTGAAAAAACTGAGCCCTCTGCATGTCCTTCCTGCTTTCCGGAGTCAGTTACTCCTGCCAAGATCATGATTTCTCTGTGAGACTGTTGGTCCCAGGGCAAGAGGAGGCCAAATTGCTTTGTTACCAGCTACACCCTTAGTGCCATAGTCTCTGCATCTTCTGGCAATAATATGCCTTTCATGAAAGCCAGAAATCCTAACCCTGCATAGTCAGAGTAGTGGAGACAAGTTGAAAAACCTCCCCCAGTGGACTACTTAATGTGTCAGTAATTGAGGTCATAGTTGCTCCCAAGTATTGTTCCTTGGGCCTATGCTTTCCTCCTGTGAGGAAAATATGTCTGACTAAATGTATTCAGTGTCCCAAGAAAAATGTCAACTCACACATTCATAGTATTGTCTTTAAAGTAATGCTTCAGCTCTGCTTTCTATAGGCTTTTCCAGTAATCTATGATGTCAGGTGTTTCTGGATAGTGCAGTATGGGATGTGATGAGTGACTTTTATGGGCATTTCCCCCATGCAAGACCTCCTTCTCTATAAAATGGGATGTCAGGTCAAATGCTATGCTGTGCAGTATTTTATGCTTGTGGATCCGATATTCTATAAGACCCTGGATTTTGGTGTTGTCTGAGGTACTGCAAGGAGGAATATAAACCCAGGATATATATTTCTTCAGTGAAGACAGACTACTGGCCCATTCAGGTCTGAAGAAGCTCAATGTAGTCAACTTGCAAATAAGTAGGATTCAGTCTTCTCAAGGGATAGTGCCACATAAGTGGTTCAAGATTGATCTCTGTTGATGGGAGGTTGGACATACAGAGGTAACAAAAGACAGATCAGCTTCAGTAAGTAGGAGTCAAAGCTAATGGATATGTGAATAGCAACTGTGCCCAAATTCAGCCTCTATTACTACCATTTTGGTGACTCCATTCATGTGCTACCAATAAATGTCCAACCAGTTAGTCTGCTTTTTGCTTTGTGCCTCTTCTGCAGTTGAAGCTTTCAAGCCAATATTAACATGTAATAGAAACTTCTTGACATTTTATGCTCTCTACTGAGATAAGCTGATCTCTAAAATGAATGCTACTTCGAATATCCTTGTTCTCAAGCTTCAAGTTTTCACCTTTCAGGCCTGTAACTAAAAACCTTTGCTGGTTTTCACTGCTCATGAATGTATATATTTTACTTCACATCATGCTTCCTTCCATATGAACCAGTTCACACATCAGGAAGACTGTCCCTTGCCACTTACTTTTACTGTCAAACCTGGATGTGGATATGAGGCAGTTGCTATCAGTTTTAAGATTCATACCCATATACAAAGCTGACTCATCTATCATCAATCATGTTCCAGCCTTTTCCTCCTCCATCAGCTGATCACAAAGGACCCTTATAGGACCATAAGCGTGATCTGAGGGAGTCATGTTGACACAAACTTAGTAAGATAGAGTTCTGGCTTAAGTATTTATGTAGCTTTCTCATGTACTATGGCCCTTTTTGTTCCAAATTCTAGATCAGCCATTTTCATCTTATGATAGACTGCTGCTGGGCCCATCTAACTTTATGTTTTGGAAGTTCTAAAGGAACACAGCTTATAATGAACAGTTCCCCAGGCAGGGGGGCATGGTCGCTTAGTGCCCAATGGCCAAACACTTCATTTTACTATGAGCCTAATATTACTTTGGGAGCTGTTTGTCAAAAGACACATCATTCTCCACAACATGTTGCATGGACATGCTCCAAATATCCAAGGATTTCTATTCTGGTTTGTACACCAGAGCTTGCCCTATATTCCATATTGCATTCTTCTAGCCCTGATACCTCCAGTACTATAGGACCTGCTAGATTATGTGGTTCAGGTGACAGGACTGCTTTCTCAGTAGTCTGGACCTGGTACACACCACTTTCCTGCTCTACACCCCATTCAAAACCAGCATAATTTTGTTTGCCCCCATATATGGGCAAAATCAGTGTATTCATAAATGGGGAACATGTTGATTATAGATACCCTCAATAAAACCTATCATCATAGTCCTTTATTTGTAGTAGGGGATAAAATAAGTCATTCTTTGGGACAAATATGCTGGCATATTCTGATCATAAGAACGATCAAAGCACTTCACTCATGAGGCTGTTTCTGAATCTTCCTATCATTTATCTTGTGTCCTCTGAAGTGCATGTGTTTACCCACATCCCTGGAGTAGGAACCACTCCTCATTGCATTCTGCCTGATCAGCATGACATCACAGACTTAGTGGGTCAATATGAGGCTCTTAGGGATGTTTTGGTAGTGCAGCTATCTTTGGACTATATTATCACAGAGTGTAGGAAAATAGCTCTCAAGTAAAACTACAAATGGAAATTGTAGTCTCTTCTACATGAATGCAAACTCCTTATGATCCACTTTGCTAGTCAAAATAGAAAGTAAATCCTTTTCCATACCAATGACTCCATAATATGCACATAATACCTTATTAATCTGTTCTTTCAATGATTTCATAACTGAAATCATTATAGTTTAGGCTGCTTTCCTGAGCTTGGAAAAACTGCTCAGCTGCATACTTTTCATCAAAAGGAAAATATAACTCAGAGAACAGATTTAAGAGCCCAGAGAGGAATCTGAGTATAATTGCTATGAAAGTAAACAAGGTACTTATGATTGTTGGTTTCTGACCAAGTTAATACAGAAAACCTACAGATATAACTACTTAAAAGTGCTTGAAGATTATATATATTCTTAGGGAGGGGAGATAGAGGGACAGAAAGAGATAGAGATAGAGATAGAGAGAGAGAGAGAGATAGAGAGAGAGAGAGAGAGAGAGAAATATATATTGCCAGGAAAGAAATAGAAGTAGTTTAGGATCAATCAAAGAGTGAACTGGAAAGGATAGAGACAAAAAACATAAACTAATTCAGTGGTTGTTCCATGGGTTATTAGCAGGGCCTGTGTCCTAAAGACTCATATTACCAATGATTTGTTGATACTCAGTACCCTCTTGTTCATTCTAAATACTTTATAACAGCATAATAGATAAAACTCCTGAAAACTAAATTTCTCATACCTCCTTTCCAGCAGGGTTTCAGACATATCCACACAATTACAGGAACTACACGAGGACATGAACTTATAGAGGCGAAGTTTTCTTACACCTTATAGGTACCCTCCTGTGAATCAGTTGTTTTAGATTAGTAGGAGAATTACTAGACTCTCCAATGTGTATGGAAGCTTCTTGATTCCTATATTAAATTTCTTTGATCTTAAAGCATCTACACTGGTGTTTATTTTCCTAACTAATTCATAACTGACACAATATTTGTATAAGAAATAGGGCCATAGAAATTTCAAGATACAAATCTGAGATTATACATTTAATTGGATTAGATTCAAAGCATAAAGAGGTTGACAATAGACAATAGGGTACTAGTAGTAAATGAAATGTAGCTTCAGTTACAAAACAATTTATAACTCACCACCTTTCCAGCCAACCCTGTGGGAGAAAAACTGGCTTTTATATTGGAATACTCTGTAGGGAATAATGAATACAAATAGAGTTTGGATGTCCCAGTCCTACTACACTAGAGAGCATACAGAAAGAAAATGACAAACTCAGGATTTGAAATTCAAATATTAAAGACCATTTTTTTAACTATCTAGGTAGAAATGCTTCTCCATTTTAACTATAAGAACAGGGTTCGGAAACCCAGACCTGAAGTTTGATCATACAGTTTGCTAAATTACAGCACATGATTTCAAAACATTTGTAGATATCATCGAAAACCACAACCTTTTTTTCCAGAAAAAAAAAAAAAACAGAATCCTAGAAATTGAATTGAATTGAATATATTTAAGGGGATTTTAATGATTTCAAATAATTGAACTCTCAAAAGATACTGAGTTCCTGCTATGGTCTGAATGTTTGTCCCCTCCAAAACTCATGTTGAAACTTAACCCCCAAAGTCACATGTTAATGAGATTTGGAGGTGAGGTATTTGGGATGAAATTAGGATTAGATGAGGTTATGAGGGTGGTGCCCTGTGACTGCATTAGTGGCTTTGAAAGGGGAGAAAAGATTTAGGTTAGCAAGCTTGATCTTATTGGCCGTGATATGTCTTCTGCCATGGTATGACCCAGCAAGAAAGCCCTCATCAGATGCTAAGTAGATGTTGGTGCCATGCTCTAGAACTGTGAGCTAAATAAACTTCTATTCTTTATAAATTTCTCAACCAGCAACAGATTAAGACAGTTCCTTGGTCAACAAGAGCAAACTTTTCTCCTCTATGGATGTTGGCCTCTCTTGCCTTGAATCCCAAAAGTGACTTAACTTATGAAAATTACCTTGGACAAGTGTGGTAAAAGCTGGTGATTCTGTATGAGAATGTATTTGAAGAGTGTTAGAAGAGAGAAGAAATAGCATAATGCTAAATTGAGGTGAATTTATGATGTTGGTTTAGATTAAATGAAGACACAAGGCCATATGTAAAAGAATTTACTGAATTTTAGGAGGGTAGGAAGTTGAATGTTTTTCATGTCTGACAGGTTAAACCACATCCTAACAATGGAAGTTTGAGTGTACATAAAATGTTTCTTTTCAAGCTTTAAAATTAGTGCAACCACTTTGGAAAACAGTGTGGAGGATCCACAGAAGAATGGGAATTAACCTACCATATGACCTAGCCATACCACTCCTGAGTATCTACCCAAAAGAATTGAAACCAGACTACCAAAGTAGTGTATGCATATCTATATTTATAGATGCAAAATTAATAACTGCCAAACTATGGAACCAGCCAAGATGTCCATCAACAGATGAATGGATTATGAAATTATATATATATATATATATATATATACACACAATATATGCATACAATGGAATTCTATTCAGCCATAAAAAAGAACAAAATTATGTCATTTTCAGGGAAATGGATGGAACTGGAGAATATTATGCTATGTGAGATTAGTCAGTCACAAAAAGTGAAAGGTCCGATGTTTTCCTCAAATGTAGAAGCTAGGGAGAAATTGGGACACAGGAAGGACTCCAGACAAAGGAGGAGAAACCCTAGTGGAGTGAAGAAGGGGGCCTAACTGAGGGAGAAAGAAGAGGAGAAGAAGACTTGAAGAGGAAACACCTCAATGGACATGACATACATATATAAAGTTATGGAACCCAATCAATTTGTTGAGCAGGGAAAGGTGGGGAGGGAGAAGGAGTGGGGTGGGAACTAAGGGAGGGCTCAATGAGTACTGTGTGCACGTATGCCTCTATCACCCTGAACTTCATCAAGATGTATGATTATAATGCACCAATTAAAATATATGTAATATATTTTACATATATATATAAAACAAGCTCTAGTGGCTATATGTTAAAAAAACAAAGATTATTGTGGAGATGTCAGTATTAAAATTATTTTTTCTCAGGGCTGAGGATATAGGTCAGTGGTACAGAATTTGTCTAGCATGCTTTAAGCTCTGGTTCAGTCACTAGCATTGTCAATCAATCAAAAAATCAATCAATGCATTTTCTGTGTTTTGTTGGGGGTAGAGGTGTTAAATTATGAGATCATGGAGACACAGTGTATTGGACAGGGTTCTCTAGATTAACAGAATACACAGAATGAGTATATTTGAAAAAAAGGGATTTATCAGATGGGCTTACAGTTTGAAGCAATGTAGTCCCAGGTTCTGACTGCACGTGGAGAGTCAGAGGAACCAGTAGCTGGTAGAACGGTCTAAGAGCTGGAGTCTTAGGATCGGAGCAACCACTAATTCAGTCTCAGTCCAAGACGTGAAGATCAGGAAGCTCTTCGGAGAAACGATGGTGAAGTTTCAGTTCCAAGAGCTGGAGGCCGAGATCAAGAAGCTCTTCAGAGAAAGGCAAAGCCGGTGGCCGACGATCTCAGGCGAGAGCAGATGCGTTTTCCTCGGAAAGAGTTGCAGGCACTCTACGCGGCTTCTCCCTCTTTTATCTAAGTCCGCACCTATCAGAATCCTGCTGCCTACATTCAGGGCAGGGCTTTCTGTTTAATCTGCTGTTACACACCCTAAATCACATAATCTTGGGTATGTCATGATCAGGTCAAGTTGACAACCTAGACTGACTATCACACACAGATATCAGGTAATAATACCCACAAATCAAAAACTATGTAGGCTAATTATAATATTAGCAGATAAAAGTATGTTATTGAGCAGTATGATTTCCAGGGTTTTCAATGGACTGTCTAGTAAAATATTTTCCAATCTATATACTAAAACAAAACAAAACAAAACAAAACAAAACAACCCTAGATCTTGTAGAAGAGATCTAACTTGAGTAACCACAATGGAGAATCAATGCCCCACACTGAATTTTCAGACTTAAGTGTTCATATACAAGGTCGCATCCTCTTTAGGAAGGCTCCTATAGCACTGCAAAAAGTATGTTCTCTATTCCTTCTCAGCTCTCCTAAAGTAATACATGGTATTTAACAGGACAATCAGGATGGGGGAAAACCTTTGAGAAAATAGGATGTCTGACTGCAGACTATGAATTTTCAATAATCCCTGGACACCTCAAATACCTCAAATATTTGGTGATCTACAGTCAGAGAGGAAACTTAGGAAGGTCAAATGACTGATGGAGTTATGGGCTGAATCCATTTTATAATGGGCCCAGATGGTCCATAAACATTCTTTGATTTCTCCCAGTTCCTGAATACATAGTTAAAAAATCTCATACTCAGCAACTGGCTGAATGGAACATTGGCTCTGAGACACAAAGAATAAGGGCTATATTGAAGGAAGATATATTGGAAGCCACTGGATTTGCCACTGGACAGAACAATGGTAAACTAAAAGCAAATATTTGCATCTCTGGGGCAATTGTTGAGAATAATCAACCATGGTGTAATTATAAAATGCCAATCATAAACCATATTTTAAATAGTGATAGAAAAAGGCTGATCACATACAAAGAAATGACAATTAGAGCTATATGGAGGTCTCATTAGTAATAAGCCAAATGAAAATGTGATAACACCTTAAGTATGCAAAGTAGAAATATATGTCTATCTAGAATTAGATATGTGGCTAAACATTTACAAATAAAAATATAGATATTATAAACTAAAAAAGTGGACAGTTTCATAAAGAATAACATTCAGGGTGAAATAGAAAACAACAACAAAAAGGGAGAGTATAGATACAGAAGGGGATGGTTAGCAAAGGATAAAAGTATATGCATACTTTTATTTGATGCATTGTAATTATATACATCATACTGAGATATAGAGTGATAGGAATATGCATGCACACATCTCTTGAAGCACTTCCCTCTGGATCCCACCCTACTCCCTCCTCCTCTCTGTACATGTTTTGAGATTGTAATTGGTAGTTTTATATAGGTATGTAGCTTCTAAACAATATGCTTCTAAAGAATTTGTATGCTCATAAAGAGTAGCATTCAGGCAGAAAGAGAAAAGAACAACAACAAAAGGCAGATATAGATACAAAAGGGAATGTTAGCAAAGGATTCTGTGGATGACAACTCCACATAATCTGGTAAGGCTAGGAATAGAAACAATATCCCTTATGTTATAGCTAGATATAAGATGTCCCCTAACGAGCTCATTTATTAATGTTTGGAGCTGATATAATTGGGTCATGAGGATTGTAATGGATTTATTTGCGTGGTAGTCTGGGACAGTAGGGCGTAGCTGGAGGGGGTGGGTTCCTGGGGGTGTACCCTTGGGGATTATGTATGGTTCCTCCTCCCCCTGATCTCTCTCTTGTTTCTGGCCTCCATGATGTGAGGAGCACAGTCTATATGGTCTCCCTCTCTCCCCTTCCCACCACCATGCCCCGAGATCCTTGGTCTTCACTCTCACATGGACTGAACCTGAAACCATAAACAAATAAATATTATTTCCTCTAAGTTATGTGGTCAGGTCTTTGCATTATGGCTATAAAAATGCTGACTGGAACACCTTAGAATGTTAAAAGCTACCCTATTAGTTGGGTGTGGTGGTGCATGTCTATAATCCCAATACTTGAGAGGCTGGGACGGGAAGATTGCAAGTTTGAAGCCAAATTTAGCAACTTCATGAGGCGAGGCTTTTAGCAACTTAGGGAGACCCTGTTTCCAAATAAAAAATAAAACAGGACTGGGGGTGTATCTCAGAGGTAGAATGCTCCTGGGTTCATTTCCTAGCACCACACACACACACACACACACACACACACACACACACACACACACATAAGCTACTCTTTTCTAATGTGAACAATTGATGTGGAATGAATACATAATATAAAAAAGAGTCAGTCCCTTTTATTCACTAGAATATCTAACATGCAGGCATTTGTTTTGCCATTTAATTTCCAGCAGCTCAATTTTCTGTGCATTTCTCCACTTATGCTAAACACAGTGATTTTAATTTCTGTGTGCTATTACTAATAACAGAGTACATCCTGTGCTGTTATTACAGTCTCTTAAATTTTGTAAATCCATATGTAGAACATACTTCACAACGGTGCTAGCTGGAAGATTTCCTTTTACAGATACTTTTATACTGTTATTGGTACATTATAGACTGACATCATAATGTAGTTAATAGTGGTAGTGACATATATGCACACAGCACTTGATGGGCTTTCCCCCAGCTCTCTCCCCACTCCCCTGCTTTCCCCATAAAAGATACTGAGATTGGCATTGGTATTCTCACATATGTACATAATGTCAATGGAAGTGATTCTTTCATTGATCCTCCCTCTCCCCATACCCTCCCCTAAACCACCTCTCGCTCTACTAAAGTTTCTCCTTCATTATCTAAAATTCTTCTTATATCCCAATTATTCCCTAGTTTCTGCATGTGAGAGAAAACATATGACTCTTAACTTTCTGTGACTAGCTAATCTCACTTCACATGTTCTACAGTTCCATCCATTTTCCTATAAATTACATAATTTTGTTCTTTATTACTGAATAGAATTATATTGTGTGTATATCACATAATTTTGTGATCCATTCATCTTTTGAGGGACACCTGAGTTGGTTCTATAATTTGGTTATTATGAATTGTGCTGCTATAAACATGGATATTCATGTATTACTATAATATTCTGATTTCAGTGCCTTTGGAAGGATATACAAGAGTGGTATAGCCAGATCATTTGGCAGATCCATTCTCAGTTTTCTGAGGAATCTCCACACTGATCTCCATAGCGGCTACACTAATTTGCAATCCCATGAACAGTGTAGAAAATTCCTATTTCCCCATATCCTCATCAGCATTTATTGTTGTTTGGCTTTTTGATGATTGCTATTCAAAATGGGTTAGATGGAATCTCAGTGTAGTTTCATTTGCATCTCCCTGATTGCTAATGATGTTGAATATTTTTTCATGTATGCATTGGCCATTTGTAATTCTTTTCTGTGAAGTGTCTTATTTAGTTCAATTACCCATTTCTTGATTGGGTTATTTGTTGTTGTTGTTTTTTAGTGTTAAGTCTTTTAAGTCCTTTGTATATTCTAGATATTAGTCCTCTATCAGAGGAATAGCTAAAAAAGATCTTCTCTTATTCTGTATGCTCTCTTTTTAGACTTTTGATGGCTTCCTTTGATGAAGAGAAAATTTTTAGTTTAATGTCATCCCATTTGTTAAAACTTGTTCTAATTTCCTGAACTTTAGGGGTCTTATTGAGAAAGTTTCTACCTGTGCCTGTAAGTTGGAGTGTTGGATCTATGCCCTCCTCTAGTAATTTCAAAATCTCTGGTCTAATTTATAGGTCTTTGATCCATCTTGAGTTGACTCTTATGCAGGGCGAGAGGTAGGTATTTAACTCCATTTTTCTACAAATAGATTACCAGTTTTCCCATCACCATTTGTCGAAAAGGCTGTCTTTTATCCAATGTATGTTTTTGGCACCTTTGTCAAAAATCAATTTGCTATTAGTGTGTGGATTTGTTTTTGTATCTTCTATTCTGTTCCATTGGTCTATGTATCTGTTTTTGTTCCAGTACCATGCTATTTTTGTTACTATAGTATAACAAAAGTAGTATAATTTGAAGTCAGGAATTGTGATGCTTCCTCCATGGTTCTAATTGTTGAGAATTGCTTTGGCTATTCTGGGTCTTTTGTTTTTCCATATATTTGGCTACTCTGGGTCTTTTGTTTCTTCATATGAAATTTCGGACTGATTTTTATAGCTCTGAGAAGAATGACATTGGTATTTTGATAGAGATTGCATTGACTTTGTAGATAACTTTTGGAAGAATGGCCATTTTGATAACATTTATTCTGCCTATCCAAGAGCATGGAAGATCTTTCCATCTTCTAAGATCTTAAATTTCTTTCTTTAATGTTTTATAATTTTCATTATAGAGGTCTTTGACCTCATTGGTTAGATTTATTCCAAAGTATTTTATTGTTTCTAAGGGTATTGTGAAATATTTTTTTATATCTTTTTTGGTGGATTGATGGTTGACATATAGAAAAGCTA
The DNA here is from genome assembly GCA_004027185.1 of Glis glis. Classification (NCBI taxonomy): domain Eukaryota; kingdom Metazoa; phylum Chordata; class Mammalia; order Rodentia; family Gliridae; genus Glis; species Glis glis. Next base: position 14,550 of record PVJS01028042.1, read on the forward strand.
CTGATTTTTAGATTGATTTTGTATCCCACTACTTTGCTGAATTTGTTGATCAGCTCTAGAAGTCTTTTGGTGGATTTTTTGAGGTCTTATAAGTATAGGATCATGTCATTTGCAAATAGAGATAATTTCAGTTCTTCTTTTCCTATTTGTATTCCTACCATTTCTCTCTCTTTCCTTATCATCCTGGCTATAGTCTCACATACTATATTAAAATGGAGAGGTGATAGTAGGCATCCTTACCTTGCTCCTGATTTTAAAGGGAATTCTTCTAGTTTTCCCCATTCAATATGATGTTGGCTTTAGGCTTATTACATATTGCCTTTATGATATTGAGGTAAGTTCCTTCAATTCTGATTTTCTGCAGTGTTTTTAACATGAATGGATGTTGGGTTGTTTGTCAAATACTTTTTCAGCATCTATTGAGATGATTATTAGATTTCTGTCCTTAGTTCTAATTTATACTCCAATAAACTGGAAAACATAGAAGAAATCAACAGATTTCTATACACACACAAACTACCTAAATTGAATCAGGATAATATAGAAAACCTAAACCGAGCAATAGCAAGCAAAAAGATAGAAACAACAGTAAAAAAGCCCTCTATCAAAGAAAAGTCCAGGTCCAGACACATTTCCAGCTGAATTCTACAAACCTTTACTTCACAATATATTGTGAAGTAAACCCAATACTTCACAAATTATTCCATGAAAAAGAAAGAAATGGAAACCTTCCAAACTCCTTCTAGGAAGATAGTAGTACCTTAATACCAAAACCCAATAAAGATCCCGCAAGAAAAGAAAGTTCCAGACCAATATCCTTGATGAACATAGATGCAAAAATTCTAAACAAAATACTGGAGAAATGCATTCAAAACCATATCAGGAAAATTGTACATCATGACCAATTTGGTTTCATTCCAGGGGTGCAAGGCTGGTTCAACATACGCAAATCAATACATGTCATTTGGCAGATATTTGAAATGGAATCACTTTAGCTAAAGTTTCCCTGTGTATATCCTTAAACCTCAAGAATACAAGGAGGACCCATATAGCAATAGCCAGAGTTTTCTGTTAAATCTTGTTTTTCCATGGCTTTTAGATTATATAGGTTTCCAATAAGTTTCTTCTTTTAGATGACTTCACAGATCCTTTTCAACAGACTTTACTTGAATGATCAAGCTCTAATTTTCCTTCCCTTTTTGTCTGATTATTTCAGGCTTAAATGACACTTGATAGTTTTACTACTTAGTTGCTGTGTAACTTTTAGCTAATTACAGAAAAATGGAAGCTATCATAAAGGAAATAATTATAACATGTTGTATTACAAACTAATAGGTTTTTTTCTGCAAATCAAAGACAATTTGTTGCTTTGTAAAATACTTTGCATATTTAGTAACTTTCTTTATACCATGCATTATTCGATGTTGGCCTTATTTTTACTTCCCCAAGTCCACTCTGCAAGCTACTTTTTCAAATGTATTCACTTTTTCAAATGTATTTATCACAATTCTTGTTTAACTGAAAAATGAACACAATCCAATATTACTTAGGCCAGGACTTGAATTCATAAGAAGAAAAATATACACATAGGTCCTGACAAAGCATGGAGTATAGCATTATTTGGAAGATTACCATCTAAATTGGTAGGGTACCTTACATTAGAGACAATGGCAGGATAGAGATTTAAAAAGGGAATCTGACCTGGGAATTACATTTGATAACATTCCCAATTCTGTCGTTTGGAAGATAACAAATAAGCCATACAAATCAGTCATTATCACAAAGGGAAAAATGTGTTCACCCTAGGTAGAAGGTCAATATTATTCTCCTTTTAACAAAGGAATAGTGAATTTATAAAATGAAGGAAACCTTATTATAAAAAGTTTCGGTTGGATACACAAACTATGAGTTTTCAGTAATTTGGTGTTATAGTTGCATAATTATAATAATGCTTTGAGTTGATTGCTTTGGAAGATGGATTAGGATGTATCTAATTGAGTTGAATCCTTTAGATAAATTACATTAATTTGACTTGCTGAACACTAAAGGTTTTGTAACTCGAGATTAAAAAGGCATTATCATACCAGCTATTATAGTTTGTTCCAAGACATATACCACTTCATTTACTAGAGAGTCAAATATTAACCAGTACAAAAGGTCAAATATACAATAGAAATAATTATTTTCACTTGCACAAGAGCTAGTGAAAGCATGACTCTAACCACCACATCTCAGTCTCCAGCTTCACTGGGTTACAGGGCTATGGTTATATATCTGAAATGAAGCATTGCTAGATATTTTACACTGTAAGGTCTTACACCACCAGATAAGTTATTAAAGAACCTCATAAACTTCTTACATGAAAGATATATTGAGCAGTCCATCTTTGATATAGAGTATTTGAGATTGAAATATCAACATGCATCCTGATCCCTGATCTTTGGACAGGCTATTAATTAAATTATACAGATAATATTTTTCTCACATGCTTCATAATGCAAAGGCTTTTCCCAGAGCTGTATTATTGAGTGACAATATTTGAATAGCATGTAAAATTATACAACTCTTTGTAAAATCATACCCTAGAAAAGGCAGCTTGCTCTTCAATGCCAATTTCTTGGAGACATGAGAACAGATTTAATCTTGAAAGTTTTAATCAAATCTGTGGGATGTCCTTTAACCAGACTTCTTTACTTGTCAAATTATAGTCCTTCCTCACTATCCTTGGAGAGCAAGGTGCTTGATTCCTGTGGTTCTTAATTGTCTCTTCCCAAACTTCTAAGGGAAATAAAGATTTTTCATGTCACTTGAGAAATATAAAATGTAAGCTAGATTGACTAATAAATATTAATGTAATTGAATAACAAATGAAGCAACAGGACTAAAACATTCATTTAGGCTATGCAGGATTTAAATGCCATTTTTATATGTGCTTCAATAAATTGCAAAAGCTATGTCACCGGTGTAATGTATTGAATTATCTCCATATAAGAATAATAGACATTCATACAAATGCTCTATCATATTATTTGGAATTAGGTTTTAGCCTCCCTAACTACTATATTTGCATAGTTTATGCAAATCGATGTTAAAATGTGTGTCAGAGTGAATATTATGAATCCCAGTATTCTTTATGGTCAATGAAAAATAGTAATAAAAAGGACAGAAGAACAGTGACTTTATTATGTAATTAGCTTTAGGCAGTTTTATCCAGGTTACTTCCAATGTTATACAACAAAATCACTTTTGCTCTTTCAGTTAGAACAAATGCTAGATGTGTTTTGTCAAATTAGATATCTTTTATTTTATATTTTTATTGTTCTTATTCAGATATATAAAGTCTTTAATTTATATAATGTTCACTTTATAGGAAATAAACAAAGTACATTTTGTTCCTAATCCTATAAAGCTTATATTTGAGTGAAAATGAGAGATAATAAACCAATAAGTAAGATGTATAATAAATAAATACAGTTCATGAAAGTAAGTAAGTTCATGAAAGTAAATACAGTTCATGAAAGCAAAGTAAGATAAAGTAGGAAGATGAAGAAATTCAAGGGTGCAAAAGGTTGGATATCTAGACATGGATGTTATCTCTGTTAAGGTCATATTTGAACATAACATTTAAGCAGGAAGTAAGTGGACCATAGGATACTTTTGACCATTCTGGGCAGAGTAAGAGACAAATGTAAGTCCTGCAGGGTAGAAACACAATTTGGGTGCCGAAAGAACAAGAAGGTCAATATGGTTGGCAAGCATGTGAAGAAAGGAGAAAAGGAAACAAGGTAAGGGAGTAACAAATGACCAGGCGTTCTCAGTTGTTTAGGCCATGTTAAGGAATATGAATGTTATTCTAAATGAGATGAGAAGCCATTCAAAGTTTCTGAGCAAAAGAATGACACCATCTCAGACATATTTCAATATATTTTTCTTACGTAAAGTAAAGGTAGAGGTCAAGAAAGCAATCAGAGAGAAGAGTTAAATGGCTTCTGGCATAACCTAACACCAAAACTATAGTGATTTAGAACAATAAAATAGTGATGGAGCTAATGAGGCTAGTTGTATTTAAAATGTTTATTGAGTCAGTAACAGTGGGATTTGTTGATATATTGAATGTGGGGTGCAGATGAGGGATGAGGAAACAGAGGCACAACATAATTAACTTGCCAAATTCACAAAGTCAGATAAATGTGTAGCCAACTTGGAACACAGGAAGCCTGGCTTCAGAACAAATAATGGAATTATAAGTACTCAGACAGATGATCACCAAGAGGGTGATCAAAGAACAAGAAAGTCAATATGGCTGGCAAGTGTGTGAAGAAAGGAGAAAAAAAAGTAGATAAGGAAATAAAAGATCACACTTTCTCAGTTGTTATAGACCATGGTAAGGTATTTTAATCTCATTCCTTTTTTTAGTCATATATTTTTATTTTTAGTTGACACAGTAATTGTACATTTTGTGGCATTCAATGTGATATCTCAATACAGGTATTCAATGTGTAATGATCAGATCAGGGTATTGGCATACCTATCACCTCAGATATTTATTATTTCTTTGTGTTGGAACATTGAAAATCTGTACCAGCTATTTTTTATTTTTATATTTTGTTTTATTGGTGCATTGTAATCAAACATCATGATGAAGTTCAGAGTAATAGAGGCACACATGCACACAGCACTTGGTGAGCCCTCCCCCAGCTCTGACCCCACTCCCTCAACCTCACCATGCACAACATTAAATAAGCATGCATATATATCAAAGTTAATGCTTCCCCAAAATTCTTCTAGTAATTTCAACTTAAGTGAAAAGTGGCATCTAAATCCAAATATATTCAACATCTACCAGTATATATCTGAATAGTGTTCTGTTTTCTTTTTGTTGCACATTCAATTATTGAGCACATATTATGCACAAGAAACTCTATTAGCACTTTGACATATTTTTTTAAAAGAAAGACCAAAGAATGAAAACACATCCAAGAATGACTTTTGAACTTACGTTGAAAATTGTCTATATAGTACAAACATGGGAATCAAGATAGTTGTATATTTATCAGTCACAGACATTCACAATATTCTTATAACTAATTGATATTAGGAGTAAATAGTTCATTTGAGAAAAACCTGTTATTAATTCCAAATTTTGTTAAAGCCTACATCTACTAAGGTATAATACAAATAAGCTTATATAATATATTGTATATAATATTTTAAATGCAAAAATAGGTTTTTAGAGCAGAGTATATTGTTATTTGTGGTAAACACTCTCTCTAGTTTTTTTCTCCATGCCTCAATCTCTCCTTTCAGTGAAGCAATGAGAACCAGATGACATGACACCACACATCCATTAGAATTTGAACAATAAGCAAACAATGCTGTAAAATTAATATGAGTGGTTAAATAGGAGACACACAGCTGACTCTTCTCCCTTTCTGAGAAAGAAAAGGGAGCAGCTTTTGCTTCTATCACTCAATGCCACATAAAGCAGAAAAAGCATTCAAGTGAGAACTTCCATAATATGTGGCCAACTAAATCATGAGCTATAATAAATGATTGTTGTTTTAAGTCATTAAGTTTTGGAGGTAGTTTGTTAGGGAAGCTTTTGTTCCCTAGTCTAAACAAATTTAGTTTGGTATGGATCTGGGTTATTAACCTCGTCCAGATGAGATGTCTGTTGTCTCTTGTTTTACAACGCAGCAGATACTGAAATGGTTTTTGGTCTCATCACTATGTGAAGTATAAACACACACTACCTCTGGAGTAACAAAACTCTAAAGAATTCTCACTAAATAGAATTCCAGTCATAGTATTACTTCTAAGGCTCCTCTCTCAACCCAGGTCCCAAGTTTCAGTTAAATGTGCTCAGAAAAAAAATCCTTAGCAGAAATGTACAAATATTTCCTGTACAGTACCACAATACCTTAATTCACTATAGATGTTTTCACATGTTTACAGAGGGGTAAATGTTCAGGTATTTTCAGTAACATTTGATTGTTGTAATAAGCAAATATTATAAATCATTAGCTCTAGTCGATAAAATTTACAGATTTTAATTTTTATGTACCTGTATCTTCTAAATACTCATCAATGGTTATATATTATAAATTTTGCAATAACCAAATATATGTATTATTTTGGAGTTTGATTCTAATCTTTCTTTTTCTGGAGTTTAAGAAAAATAGTTTGTCAGTATAATGATTAAAATGGTTTATGGATTTTCATGGATTTTAATAATTCATTCGTATTCTCTACTCTGTATTTCTGGCATTTTCTTTAATAGTTATTATCTATGTTATATATAATTAGTATTCTTTTTTTGTGTGTGTGGTACTAGGGATTGAACTCAGGGGCATTCTATATCTGAGCTACACCCCCCAGACCTATTTTATTTTTTTCTTTTGAAACAGTCTCACCAATTTGCTGAGGTTGGCTTCGAACCTGAAATCTTGCTGTCTCAACCTCCCAAGTACTGGGGTTACAGGGTGGGCCACCATGTCCCACTTAGAATTAATATTCTTATGAGCATTTCTCCATTCCTATATGCTCAGCTTGGAGAGTGAATGGCCCTGCATTCAGGCTCAAGTCAATCACCTCATCAAGACATTCATCTATTAAATGTTGACATTGCAGAGTAGAGGCTATAACAATTTCAAAAGGTAGAAAAAGGGGAGAACATAAAAAAGGCTTATCTCATCTCTGACTAAAATTAAACAACATTTTTGGTACATTTAAAAAAATACAATCACACCCTTTCCATAGCTCCTGTGGGGAGTAATTTCTACATCAAGAGATATTTCCAAATAAGACAGAATATTGACATTTTACATACAGGTGTTTTTGCCAAAAATCTTGTGGAACATAAGAATTGGTTTTTATCAACATTATTTCTGAAACCATCCTTCAAAGTCTCATTTGATATAGCCATATGCCAAGTAGTGTAAGACAATATAAATGACCTAATATATAGCCATATTCATCATATATGGCCAATTCTAGGAGTAACAAGGCACAATTACTATCTATAGTTTAGTGTATAAATTTTCCTATATTACTTTGTATTCCATCAAAAGTATTATGTGAAAGGTAAATTCAGACCTTCTTCTATGAAGACAGTCCATCAGTTGTCTTTCCTTAGAAGCAGCTCTCTCATTTTTTCCATATTTATAAAACTGACAATACTTTGTGAATATTTTAAATTTCATTTAAAATTGTAGGACTTTGTCTGGAACTATTTAGGCATAGGACTACAGGCATAATCCAAATATTGGACATGAGTCCTAAAATAAGGAGACAGTTCTAAATTTGTTTTATATGGGGATTATGCATGCTTAAGCATGATTTTTTATAGATTAATATTAGAGCAATTTCAATTTCTTGCTACTTGACCCTTACTAATATGCTTTTGAAATCATTCAAAACCCCTCTTCAGTATGGAACTTGGGAAGCTGTACTGCAGCTGTCAGATGACCAATTGCATGGAAAATTGAAATGGATGGGGAAAAGTGTTTCCGCTGAGTGATTCTGCACCAGAGTGTGGTAATCACCTTGGTAATGTTTGGCTAATGCCCTTCTTTTCTCCATTACCTTCCATCAACTTCCATCATGCTTCGCTTCTTCCAGGACTCAGGGTGGCTCTCACTCCTCCCTATACCAATTTCATTTGGTACCAGTCCATTTCACACCATTCCAGCACTTTGTACTCATCAGTTTATGTTATCTTTCAAAATATCTTACATTATAAAGTGAGCTGTGCCACTATTATATTTTCTCACTCTAGGTTTTCAATCATCCTCTAAATTCTGAGCAGGGTAAGAGTCTATAATAAAAGAGATATAAAAATGAATATAAAAATTAGAAAGGTCTGTTAAAATAACAGCCCAAATCAAACATTAAAATCCAAGTACAAAATTCACCAATCTGAGTTAAATTGAACACTTTAAATAACGTTGTATTAAAGGGTAATGTTAGACTACTGGTCATTTAGACCTGAGTTCAGACTACCCAGTTTATCCTATATAGTCCATAGGACATCTTTTAGAGTATTTCAGTCCTTGGCTCAAATCCTGCAAAAGGACAAAAAAAACTCTACCTCTGAAAGAAAGGTTAGAAGATTGTGTTAAATTTACGTTACTGATATAAGTTTTATTCACTACATTATTCATTGATCAAAAGTCTACTTAGTCCCTAAAGGTGCCAGACAAATATGTATGATTTAAGAATACATAATTGAACAAAGCATACTCCTCATATCCTTAAATTTTACTATCTATTGTGGGATTAGAAGTAGTGTAAAATATGCTTACCTGAATTTGCTGATATTAGATGATCATGAAATACAATAATTTATTGTTTCCTCAACCAAATTATTAACTTCGAGTGTAATTATTTTAAGTTGTGTATATGTTGCCAGGCATGGTGGCATATGCCTATAATCCTAGCACTTGGAGGCTGAGATAGGAGGATTTCAAATTTGAGGACACCCTCAGCAACATAGCAAGACTCTCAGCCACCTAGCAAGACCTAGTTTCAAAACAAAACCAACAAAAACAACATAAAAATCTGAAAATAAATTGTGTGTATATTATGTATCATGACACTTAGCTACCTCTTTAAACTTCCAGGGTAATATAGAAAAGACATAAAAGTTTTCAAGAGACTTTATAGGAAAGCATAGTGCCAATGAAATGAGTAGAAGTAGATAATATGATTTTCTAAGTACTATAGAAATTAATATATATTTTCCAAAAATTTACCTAGTCTAGTCTCTTCTTCATGAGGTAATAATTTACCAGTGTCTTCACAATTAATGGTCTTTATTCAAGCAAGCAATCCATGCCCCATAGTCAGTAATTTGGAGCTGATATCTACTGAGTTTTATTTCCTTTTTTATTTAAATGTATTTTTATCAGAGACGTAGAAACATAAAAATTGTACATATTAATGGGTTAAATGTAATGTTTATATACATATATACATTGTATAAAGTTTAAATCAACTTAAACACATCTATCTCTTAAAATATTTATAATTTCTTCATGGTAAAAACAATAATATTTACATTTTTATTTATCTATTTATTTAGTCTAATAATTCTTTTTTATACTTTTATTGGTGCATTATTATTATGTATTGCCACTGTATACTGCACAATAATATGCTCAAGCTCCTTACTCCTAAGTGTGACTTAGAACCCATTGATCAAACTTTCCACATCCTTCCCTCCATCACCACCCCACACCCTGGTCTCTGGCAACCAACAATCTACTCTTAACTTTTATGAGATCAACTATTTTAGATTCCACATCTGAGGGAGGTCATGTGGTAATTGTCTTTCTGTGCCTGGCTTACTTCACTTACCATAATAATCTCTAGTTCCTATCCAGGTCCTCATGAATGACAGGATTCCATTCTTTTTGTGACTGAATAGTAGTCTATTGTGTATATGTACCACATTTTCTTTATCCATTAATTAGTTGATGAATGATTTGGTTCTTTCTATTTATTAGCTATTGTGAATACTGCTACAACAAAAACAGGAGTAGACATGTTTCTTTGCCATACTGATTTCATTTCTTTTGGATGTATAACCTGGAGTGGAATTAATGGAACAGATGGTAGTTCTGTTTTTAATTTTTTGAGGAACCTCCATATTGTTTTCCATAATGGTTATGCTATTTTACATTGCCACCAACACTGTGCAGGGAATCACTTTTCTCCATATCTTTGCCAACACTTTTTATCCGTTCTGTTTTTGGTAATAGCCATTCTTAAGGTGAGGTGATATCTTATTGTGGGTTTAAGGACAAAAAAAAACTCATTGTTTTCTTTTGTACCTTATCTAGTGATATTTTGTAGACAATATATAGTTTGTTATTCAATAGGTCTGTCCATTCCAGCTCTTCAAGTTTATTTAATTATTCATTTCACATGTTCCGATTTTTATGATTTCAGAATTGTACTGGGTTGAAGTATAGCAATGAGGATTTCTTTAGGAAAACAGAAGCCATTCTTCATATTCCATGTACAGATAGTAGGTGCTTACATGGTTCTTGGAAAAGCAAGTAAAGCAGTTAGCCACTGCCAATCAGCTTGTAGAACCAAAGTTGGTGTTTCACCAGATCTTGTGAAAGGCCTCTGCAAGTTTAAAGAACATCTGAGCAGCAATGTCAGGGTGCGGGTGAGCTTGTTGCCACTGAAATTCCTTTGCTGTCTGGCCCTCTGAGCTGACAGAGTCAGGAAATACAGTGTGTTTCCTGAACAGTGCACTATGGCAGTAATTTTGAATTTCTTCTAATATATGAAATATGTATATGGAATATGGAAGAGAACATTATTGTGTTCTTGAGGTATCCTTGGATTCAGTATGTTAAAATATCCATAATTGTATGAAAATGTTTACATTGCAAATTAATTTGCATGGCAGATTTCAAATACAAAGATTATACAAGGAAACAAAAGTCATAGCAAGCAGAAAAGCCATTTGCAAAAATCTAACATCAATTCACAATAAAAACTTCCAAAATATTTAGGAGTAGAGTGGAAATTATTTGACAGGATAAAGAACTTGTCCACTAATTGTGAAAAACTAACTTTTCTCTAAAAATTAGAAAACAATCTACCCTCTCTTAACACTGTTCTGGAGATTTTAGTTGCTTCCATTGGGACACAGAAGGCCCTAAGATATGTGCTGAATGAAAGGAAGATAGGAAACTGTCTGACTTACATATTACTGCATTACCTTGGTAGAAAAATCCCAAAGAATGGAACAACAACAACAAAAAATTCTTGGACCTAAAAGCAAGTGAAGCATATAAGATTCATATACAAAAGTCAATTCTTTCTATATACTAGCCACTGATAATTAGAATTCGAAATTTAAAAAAATTAATACCATTTACAATAGTGCCAAAACTGAAATAGATATAAATAAAAACTTATGTTACCTTTATCTGAAAAACGGTACAACTACTACACTGTTGGTGGAATTGCAAATTAGTGCAACCACTGTGGAAAACAGTGTGGAGGATCCTCAGAAGAATGGGATAAACCTACCGTATGACCCAGCGATACCACTTCTAGGCATCTACCCCAAAGAACTAAAACCCAACTACCAGACTAATGCATGTGTATCTATGTTTATAGCTGCACAATTCACAATTGCCAAATTTTGGAACCAGCCAAGGTGTCCATCAACAGATGAATGGATCACAAAACTATGGGATATGTACACAATGGAATTTT